>JAGDQP010057451.1:0-12744 GCA_022664845.1 Lepisma saccharinum | reverse complement strand
CAGAGCTACGCGGCTCGGTTATTATTTCTGTGCTATTCTGAACGCTGTATGTTATTCTAATTTTGTGCCCTTAACACGTGTGAGAAGACACTTAGCTAAGTAGTAGGACGGGTACTTTTGTCCGGAAATAATAAACCTAATGTGGACACTTGTTTATTTGTGGCAAGCCGTAAATTATATGAAACTGAAGAATTGTTCTTTTCTTTATCTTTGAACAAGAAGGAACTATGTATAGCGTCTTCTAAAGAAACTATAAAATTACAATCCAATTCAAGCCATTCTTACACCACAAAAGCGAATCTTTGGAAACATTTCTTTCTTCTCAAAAAGATAACATCCACAAATTACCCTTACTGGTACAAAAACCTGATACATCAAAAGATGTTACTGGACTTGCACGAAACAGCAAGAATATCAGTTATAGAACACCAAAAAGAACTGTTCGCACAAAAAATAAAATAAATAAATGCATAAAATAAAAAAAATAACTAAACTGTACGTTAAATTACCTATCTACCCCAAAAATCACCCACGTATTTTCACTCAATACAACCCACCCCCACATCACCACCATATCCTCTAAAAACTAGATAATTCAATCATCAAATTCAAAGGTACTTCACGTATTAAATAGAATTTACAGAAGTTCATGAAATTTGCTGAGGGTGTAACAACACATACGTGGAATGACACAATGGAAACTCACGATCAGAGTCAATGAACAAATTAAAGATTGCAAAACAGCAAATTCGATGTCTGACGTACCTAACCACTTGCACGGTACAAACCACAACATATTTTTTTTTCGCATTATACATAGGTAAGACTCACACTGAACGGTCAGTCTGAAAACATGTGAGTTTCAAAACATCCTCTAAAAACAGACACGGGAAATTCAAAGAAACAAGAACACGATTGCTTTTCTTAGACACGTTATCAATACAAAAGAAAAATTTACCACAAATAGTAAAGTATTAAAAAAAAAAAAAACTTTCATAGCATTTTTAAAATTCACCTTCACCCGTTAATAAAAAAAAGGTGGTTCTGGGAGTAGCGACTTTGAGAAAATTTTATTATTTAAGCCATAAAAAATTGTGTTTTACCTACGCTTCTTAGAAGATGTAAAATTAATTTTAAATTCAGCGTCCCGACGAACATTGCATCGGTCTAAACTCGGGACGGGTGGCAATCCTACTACTCACAGACGTATAATATGTCCACAAAAATTGTACCGGCCCTTTGTACTACTGGTTTATCACACAATATCCACAGTCAGATGGGAACTACAGGCGAATGAGAGTGTTCCAGATATCAACTTGCCACTAATCGTGAATAGTGCAAGAAGGGTTTAAATCCTTACTGAATATATTTTTTTACTCCCAATCCCAAGGTCCTCCCAAAATGAAACTTGCACCAACGAAGATTGCAATTAACTATAATATTCTTTTAAAAAATTAAAAAAAACACACGAAGATATACTTTTTTACATGTTCAAAGTCAGTTTACATCATGTGACCTTGAAAAAATGCAATGTTTTTCTGTAATAGTATTTTGTATCACAACTGTGTTTTCTTAGTTTCAAAACGATCCCAAGATAATTTTTCTATTACAATTGATAGCCATGGTATGATTGTTTTGTTGTTGAACTTGTAGGAATTTTTCTCATGTTAGCAACCCTCCTGTATTAATACCGTGTATCACTGAGGGCTAATATTTTACATATTTACATTACTAAATGTCATCTACCATCCTACCAGTTTTCGTGGAAGTCTGAGGTGTGTGGTTGAAACGTGCCTTTTTTGTGATGTTTTGGCGTGTTATTGTCCTGTGCCAAATAAATGATATTAGTTATGGGATAATCCAATAACATGGGCTAGGGACTAAGAATAACCAGGAAAATCGTAGTAGAATAGTGCAAAGGTGCATATATGCGGGGAAAAAAACAACTAAATTGTACTCCTAATAAACATTTAGTTTAAATTAAAGTTAATACAGATCCATGATGGAGACGAGTGTCAGTTTTTCTGTGTAAACACATACGGGCGCATACAGTCTCACTTTGATCACCGAAAAGAAGAGCAGCAGAAACATCCGTAATTTATTTCAGTGTTAATCGTGTTCGTAGTAGGGTGTCTGGCATAAGTTTGACTCGCATGTCTCTGGCTCCATCACTAATGGCCAAGAGGAAAACTATTTTTTGTACCCGTCAGTATTAATGAAATTTCTAACATGCAAAGAAAAAGAATTTACCAGTGGCTCGAAAGTCCTGGGTTTTGAAACACTTTCCTGTGGTTTTATGTCTGATTGTAGCATTGCGCTTTCCTTTGTTTTATTTCAGAGCTACTTTGTGACAGACTATGATCCAACAATAGAAGACTCTTACACCAAGCAATGCGTTATAGATGATGTACCTGCAAAGTTGGATAGTAAGTATATATTTTTTTTCTTTTTAAGTACGAAGTTTTAAATGTGTACAAGGAAGTTAGAACATTCTCTGATAACAGTACGATTGATGGAGTTATTGAGTTAAATGCCTTTTGTGTTATTGAAATGGAGCCCCGTCCTACCAGGGTGTACACGTCCCGTCTCTTATACACGTTACTTCACTGCCGTTCTTTTGACGAAAATGTGTCTGTAATAGTGTCCAAAATCACGGAATTTCCTACCACGGTTAAGAAAGATGTAATTAAAACTGTGGACCATACGTGAGCCACTGCTAAAGTACAGTTTGCTTCCTGCACATCATTTCCTCATTTGTATTCCTGTTAGTTTTATATATTTTGTTTTAATTTTTCATTTGTATTTTAAAATTTTTGTTCTTCATAATTTAACTCGTTCTTTTTTCTCCTTTTCTCTTCCGCTTCAGGAAACTTCATTCCGACTTATTACTTCTTCCTTCTCTCTGCTTTCATATTCAATTTCAGCGTTTGCTCTTGCAATTCTTAGTTATGTTCCCACCTGGTTTCTTTTCTTCAGTTGTTTCCAGTGGTAGCTTAGTGAGTCCTCGTAACTTCTTTTTTCTCGAGCTTCTGTCTTTTCTAATGAACATGTGTGTACGACTAAAATTTGTTATCTTTGTTCTTCGCTGACTGTTCTCTACCCCAGTGCTTCATAAGCGTGTGTATATATCATTTAAATTAAATAATGGTGTTCTATCGGTGCGAAAATTAGATGAAAGTTGAAGTTTCGAGATTGATCATCCAGACTGATGGTGTCAGGGTATTCCCTTCATACGGTCTTGTAAAATAATATAAGACCAGAAGCATGCTGTCCGTAACTCTTTTAAGTTAATGTCGAGGTGGCTTGAAACTATTAACTATAATATACTTATAGTATATACACTTCAAGTAGAAAATTGAACTTTCGATTGATAATTTCCCTTCGAAGAAGGTAGATTATATCTTGATGGGACAAATACAATAAAAAGTTCCTAAGTTGTAATTCGAGTTCATATGACAATTTTAAAAACACTAAAAGGAAGAACATTGGCATGTCTCTGTAGGTCATCGCCAGGCAGAGGACGAGGACAGATTATCAGTGTGGAATCATTGTCGATGCTAGTTAGGAGTAAACGTCATCTGTACGTAATGTAATTGATCTGCGAAGGACGAATATTGAAAGTAGAAGATGAGGACTAAGGGAACAAGCCAAAAGGAAAGCTCAGTGATGTTTGGTCGCAAAGAGATTTATGACTAAAGGGGAATACACTCAATTCTAATCAAAAACGTGAATCTTTAGTTTTTCAAGTAAGAGCAATGAATACATGTTTCTGAATGCAGCAAAAATAATATTAAATTTTGTATGGACGGGAAGAGATTTGCGGAGGAGTCAGTAGTTCTTTGTGACTTCTATACGTTAATTACATTGCATGTTAATTACTTAATGTTTCTTTCTTTCAGTTCTTGACACAGCGGGTCAGGAAGAATTTAGCGCGATGCGAGAACAGTATATGCGTTCTGGAGAGGGCTTCCTGCTTGTATTTTCGGTGACAGATCGAGCAAGCTTTGATGAAATGTATAAGTTTCATAAACAGATTCTTCGTGTCAAGGACCGTGATGAATTCCCGATGCTTATGGTGGGCAATAAAGCTGATCTGGAACATCAGAGGCTGGTATGTACAATTTCTTTTATTAAATTCATCTTATTGAGATAATAGTATTATTATGAGGATCATTCAGTGACTTAGGAAACCAAAGGTTTATTAAATCAATCTTAAAATTTAAGCACTTTGCAGTATAATTCTCGATCAATAGGTAACTTGTCCAATCGCTCTACATTTTTTTAACTCACCAACAAAGACATCTTCGACATCTTTGAATTTTACACCACGCAATGCACCATTGAGTTTGCGAAGGAACAATAAATCCGGAGGGGACGAGATGTGGACTATAATGCGGATGTGGCATAACTTTGTAGCATAGTTTTTAAATTGCTTTACGTGTTGATTGTGCTATGTGTGAACAGACGTTATTCTAAAGCAAAAGCATTCCTTTTCTTTCTCGTTTTTTCACCCCGCTATTGCACTTTTAAACATGCCACTACACTACAGATTGTTGATAATATTCTGATCATCCAAATAATTGAGAAAAATTTTCCTTTAATGCCCTCAAAATTACAAGCATCACTTTGGCGGACTCCATTTGTCTGGAATGAAAAACAGGAATGCTTCTTCTTCATGCTCGTTTTTTCCCCAAATTCATTCCCTTTAAGCAAGTAACGTTACTTGAATTCTCTACGCACTCAGTTTTCTTGCAGTACCGTAAGCTATCTTGAACAAGTTTTCTGTACCGTAGCTTCTTTTCTTATGATCTGTGCCAACACTTGATATTGCAACGTTGACAAATTTCTTCGATTGTAACTCACCTATCTTGTTGAATAAGTTCCTCAATCTGTGGGTTGAAACTAGGGCTGTCAAAAATATCGATATACCGAATTCTGTATCGGTATTTTCAGATATCGAAATACCGAATATATCGAAATACCCAAATATACTGAAATATATATGTACCGATATACCAAACAGTATCAATATAATGAACGATATCGCAGTACTGAAATACCGAATTCTGAAATTCTGAAAAAATCAATACTAATATATAGATGAAGTGGCATAAATGCCTTACTGTGCTGTTCGCACAATGATTTGAATGTTGATTGCAGAGCCAAAATATGGTGTCACACAACTCTCTGAACACTAAGTGCTAATTTATAAACATTGAGTTAGATTCAGTTGTGTGTTTCTGTCCTTGTGCGACAGGGCACACTTTCCCGAAGCCTGACGGCCTTAGACATTTCAAGAAAGTTATCTATGTATATTGCCCATTTTAGGTCCCTTGATAGCGAAGCTACAGAGAAAGGGACCTTATAATCCCGTCCATCCGTCTGGGTCCAGAAATTAAATCTCAGGAACCACAAGGTGTTGAGATGTGCTTGAGGTATTGCTGTAAAGGGATTGGCTAGACTAGCTCAAGTCACCGGAACCTACTTGATTGATGGAGTGTTTAGTGTTGCAACTTTTTTTTTTTTTTTTTCAATTTCTTCCATTATGTTACACGTAACAGCACCAAACTTGACATAAACATAATCGGCACAATAGAAACATATTGTGGATGTTCACCGCGTTGTCAGTGTTACCAACCTTCGTGCAGAAAACATATCTTATGAACCTCACGGTGTAGAGACGTGGCTGAGGTGTCGTTGGAAAGGTCTTGGCTAGACTAGCTCAAGGCCTCCGGAACAGTCTTGATTGATGTATTGCCAACCAATTGTTTTTAAATTCAATTTTTCAAATTACTTCAATTCCGTTCCCCACTTGCTTGTGGGCCGACATCCGGATTTGTTGTGGCTGGACGGTGACGTCCACCAAGTCTGCATTTGAGAGCGGTTAAAAGAAGTTGGCCCAATGTATGGATTTATGATGCTGGCCAACGGGGCGGGATATTGCAAGTGTTTTGTCGTTGGTTCGGAGGGGACGCCCAACTGGACGGGACCATGGTGGCATGCCAGATATGGTCTGACTGCTAAACCCCACTCATTTGCCAATGCAGACCATAACCCCAAAAGTAATGCTGTCTGTCAACAATATTGTCAATTGTTGGAAGGGACAAGGTGTGAGAGACAATTAATGAAGCAGCCTTCATAGCTCTTAACACAAGATCCAGTCAGCGACCCTTGGATCGAATACAAGCTTGTAGACATACCTTGACTTTAGAAACAATCTTCGTAACGTAAAAGGAATAGTAACATTATATTTCACACTATGGAAATGCCTCCATATACTAGTGGTTAGAGTGACGAGCTACAACTTGGAAGGTTCCAGGTTCAGATCCCGCTGCAGACAGTTGGGAAACCTACAAACGTAATTAATATATCACCATGAAGGCAATCAACAAAGTTCAATTAAATGTGTACAATAGTAGACAGCAACCAGTGTCGATTCTCTATTTTGGTCAACTGAAAAACGTGCTGTTTTGGTTGGGGATTTGGTGGGTGGAAGTTGGCGATTTGGCAGTTTGACATCGGTCTACCCTGGTTGGCAGAACTTCGGGTTTGGTGCTACGTCGCCGCAGATTTTGCCGCCAAAGGCGTGACGTCGGCCCACCAACATTTTACTCATAGAGTTAGATTTATGTGCACCAAAATTGGCATAAACATTATTGGATACAATAGAAAAATTCTGTGGGTGTCACCTTCCTGAGGAACCTCGTTGTCAGTATTGCTAACCTATTTTCTATACAACTCAGTTTTTCAAATTGCTTGAATTACGTTAGAGGTAGCAGTACTAAACTTGGCATAAATATTATTCGACACAATAAAAAAATACTCTGGGTATCCATGTCCCAAGCATTTCGTTGTTAGTGTTACCAGTCCTTGTCCAAAATATGTACCACAAGGTGTAGAGACGTGGTTGTTGTCGTTATACAGGTCTCAGGGTCTTCGGAACCGTCATAATCGGACGTCGCAGTTGTTAGCGTTGCCAATGATTTTAAAATTTCAGCTTTTTTTTTTTTTTTTTATTTGTTTGACTTATCTGTACCCAACTTGGCATGAACATTATTCGACAGAACAGGAAAATACTATGGGCTTTTTCATCGCTAAGCACTCCAGTTGTCAGTTTTGGCAACCTATTTTATAAGCATGAATGCTTTCAAGGAACCGGAACCTTCACGATTGTTATTAGAATCGCAGCGCTAGCTTGTTCCTGATTAGGAACTTCCTTTCCCTTTCTTGTTATATTTTTACACTAAATAAAAAAAATTGGTCTATGTAAGAACGTGGATGCTTTGCCAAGCCTAAATTTCGCATCTTACGTAATTCACATTCTGACCATGACGTTATTTGTAGGGTGGAAAAGGGAGCAAATTCCCTGGCACCTCGTGTGTTTTCCCTGGTACCTCACTTACCCATTTTCTTGTAGGGAGGGAAAACCAGTGTATTTATGTCCAGTACTCTACGGGTATACTTTGGCATTAATTCCGCCTACCTCCTTCGGTGACAGATAACATCCTCATTGTAACACCTTGCTTTTTTTATACCAACTTTGCTAAAAATTGAAAGAATCTAATCAATCGTCACTACTTCGAATGTAATCGCCGACACTACTCAACAGAATCCAGGTGGTCGCACCAGGACATATTTTTTCTTTGAAGCGCATCGCTGGTTAGGTTCACAAGTTTGTATTTATTGGGTTGTAATTCATATACGCGTATATTTTCTCTTTAAAACAAGTGTTGTTCCCGTAAATTTTACGATCTTCAAATACCTGCATTAGAATTTGTTTATATTTGAAAGTTGTTGTTTTTTTTTAAAAAAAGCTAGAATTTTATTTTTCACCGAACAAGCCTTGTCGCTTGGTAATCAACATCCTGTAGCTTTTTCCTAATTTGTACAAGTTAGAATACAATAATCTTTTTATTGTGAAGTTCTGATGATATTACTGTACATAGTGTCCCGATTCTGCAGTTTCTTCCTATTATATGTTACTTTCAAGTGACAAACTTGTAATATTAATAATAATAAAACTGTAGTGAAATGCAAGTAAAGTAATTTCTGTACCACAGATTTCTTTTTTTTTTAATTTGTCTTTTTAACAAATTAAGAAATACTATATTTATACGAAGCCTTCAGGCAAAATTTCCGTGACATTATAGAATCATATTAGAGATTAATTATGGATCGGTCATTGTAGAAATAGTCCAGCCATATTAGGTCAAAAACAATATATCAAAAATCAACATGTGCATGTTGTTCTACGGCGCCATTTTGGAAAATGGCGGCCGACTATCACTTTTTTTTATCATATCTCGATAACCGTTGGAAAAATGAAAAAAAGTTTCAAACAAAAGTTAAAGATCAAAAAAAGGGAAAAAAACATATTTTTTGTTCTTATAACTTTTGTCTTATCTCTTACGGTTTTCAAGAAAACTTTTTTTTTTTGGAAGTTTATCATGAAAATTACTTTTTAAAACGTAGATTAATCTTCAAGATAAGGAAGTTAATCAATCTTTTTAAGCCCTCTTGTCTGTCTGTCTGTTGTTTATTTAAAACTATAATGAGCTTATTTGTTATATTGGTTAAATAAAAAAAATAGTTCAAACGATGTTAGAATTATTTATTAATAACTATTACATTTTGTTTATTCATCAAGTTCGTCTATTTTCATCTATGTCCACCTCTGCCGAGTTCTCACACGACAAACTGATTTATCACACATTTCTTTGCAAAGCAGGCCTGCTCTTTTACACTCACAGGAATCGTAGCAGTTCTTACAGTTGCAGGATATTAAGTGCATGATTTTCTCTGGTGCTGGCGGAAGAGTTGTTGGTATAGGTTGTAGTGAATTGCCCACCAAACTCCATCCCCACTGACAAAGATCCAAATCATTCCCAAGCCACTTCTGAACTTGGTGATATACACGAAAACTGTGTTGTTCAGCAGCAGTTGATGTTGGGGGTAGTGTGGCTAAATTAAATCAAGATTACTTTACAGCTTGTTTCTAGCAGTATGTTAGCAGTACATTTAAAATCTGTGCTCATCTTATGTATTATTTTTTGTTTTACCATACAACTGCAACTTGGTCTTTGGTAACATCTCTGTTGTTGAAAAAACATACTGATTTTCTAAGCCATTCTTTTTCTTTTTTTTATATATATAAATTTTAGTCCTTCGCTTTTCTAAAAAGACTGGAGGTTGTATCACATCCCGACATTGCATGACAAGTAGAAGGACATCTTTGACTTCACGATGGACCTTTCGTTGTTTAGATATGTTTAAAATACTCTCTTTTACAAACAGATTGAGGCCTAAATAACCATATGTTTTCATTGGTGGGTCTAGATGGTAGTAAAACTAAAATGTCTACCTTGAGCAACACCTACTACTTTCTCTGTATCTATAGAACGTTGCAGAGCTACTGTAATGATCAGTACGTCAGAATCGTCTGTTGCTTGATGTATTTCATATCCAGTTGAGGTGAGATGGCTGTAAAGCAAAGTGATAAAAGCCTTCTCATTTTTAGAATTAGATAAGAAATCAGACTGCGTATGAATAACATAAATATTCATTATATTGAACTTCAAGAGCATGTTTTTTGTAGCGTAGCGGGGGTTTTGTTTTAGTATGTGCATATTCGTCGTTTCATTAACATTGAATGACTTTAATCAACTGTTCGTATACGCGGATGATGTAGATTTAATAGGGGACGATATAGGTGCACTACAAAGTAACACCGATGTCTTAAGTAGATGCCTGCGATGAGATAGATCTACAGTTAAACATAGAGAAAACAAAATACATGATAACAAGCCGAAACACAGAATAACGGAACTAGGTAAATAACAATCAAGAATGAGAACATAGAGAAAATAAACAAATTTAAATACTTGGGAGCATATGTAAATAAGCAAAAACGAGGTCATAGAAGAAATAAAAAGTCGCTTAGCATCGGGCAACGCATGTTTCTGCTCAGTCCAGAAACTCGTAACCTCGCGATTAAAATCAAGAAAAGTTGAAATTGAAAATATACAGAACGGTTATTCTGCCGGTAATACTTTACGATTGCAAAGTTGGAGTACAACCCTAGCAGATGAACATAAATTACAAGTGTTCGAAAATAAGATCTTGAGAAAGATATACGGGACGAGATGACTGGGGAATGGAGGAGACTTGCATAATGAAGAACTTCATGGACTTCACGACTCATCCGATGTTGTAAGAATAATGAAATCGCGACGACTAAGGTCCCATGTGGCTCGGATGGGAGAGAAACTAAGATTATATTCCATTATAGTTATAAACCGTTAGGAAGACCGAGCCGAGTTATGAATATAAATATTATAAGGGCTCTTCGAGAAGTAGGTGTTTGTGATGAAAACTGGCTTGATCTTGCTCAGGATATAATCCTATGGAGAACGTTTGTTACTGCGGCGATGAACTTACGAGTTTTGTAGGCCATAGAGTAAGTATATTCGTCGCTTTACTTCATTTCCCCAATCATCTTGGCGCTTATCACAGTAGCTGTTAATATTTGCATACATACAATAAGTTGTTACTTGGCGGCATATCACCCGTTTTTTAGTGTTTGGTTGCCCTGACTGCGCAAAATATACGATGCGGTTTTCAAATTAAGCGGAATGACATTACTTCGTAAAGTACATGGACCAGATTCTGGTTCAGCGTTCCTTGCAAGTTTCCGCTTCCTTGCCATGATATTTTGCTTGGCAGTGTTCGTCTTCCGGCAATTAACGTGGACAGTAATTTGCATACTAGATGAGAGCAGTATATAAATATTATTTTTTTTTCCTTACTAGCTTGAATTAAAGAAAGTAGTCCTCTTTTTCCTTTAACGATTTCACCCTCCTGCAAACTTGTATTTAATGTTACCGCTAATACAATTAATTTTTATTATTATGTAACTTTGTATTGCATATAACGCAATTTTTTTCTCTTCCATTATTTTGTTAGACTTTTAATGAAATATCCTGAAACAAATAAAGAAAAAAAAAACAACACGAGGTTGGACGCTAGAGTTCCGATTTTCCTTCTCAAGGTACGGCACCCTAAAAATTGGAAAATTAGAAACTATATTGTGTTTCAACTAAAGAGTTGATTAACTTCCTCATCTTGAAGATTAATCTACATGTTAAAAGTAATTACCATAGTAAACTTCCAAAAACTAAAAAGGAAAGGAATCCCATTTTATTGTTTTTAATTTACGTTTTTCTCCAAAACCGTAAGAGATTGGACAAAGTTATAAGAACCAAAAAGATGTATTTTTATGAACATTTTTGAAACATTTTTTTACAATATTTCTAACTGTTAGCAAGATATGATCAAAAAGGTGAAAATCGGCCGTAGCACAGCATGCACGAGTGTTGATTTTTTATATTGTGTTACTGGGTACTAGCAATACACATATGCGAAGTATTCCCTTTTAGGAAATTAATGTAACATGTGCCCTTTCTGTAATGACTGATTCAATTGCAAATTCAACGCGTACAATTTCCAGTCTTTTGTGGTATGTACCTAAGTCACTCGGAACGGGCATAATTCACAGCGCTTCCTGTTACCGCCCATAAAATTCACTTTAACTTTTCACCGCAGTCACATTTGATTTGTTATTCCCTGTTGGTATCTGTTTTCCATTTTTTGTATTTCGATATCGTTCAGTGCCATCCAGTACTTCTAGACACGCATCTAAAAAAATATTTTCGTAGGGGGTCAATTGATTTGGAGGATCCAACTCCAAAGTTGGTCTGGGTATGAGAGGTCCTTTAAATATAGATAATTACACCTAAAATTATAGTATTCTTTTTACAAATAAACCGGATTAATACATACATCCATGAGTACTTCCATATCGTTCAATATCATTGTTTTTCGTTAACATTCGGAATTTGTTTTCGGTATTTCGATATATCGATAATTCTAGGTATCCAAAACATACCGAAACTCGGTATGAAAATCTCAATACCGAACACCCCTAGTTGAAACGTCAACTGGGTGTCCTGAACGTTGCTCATAAATTATTGAGCTCTTATTAAAACAAAAAAAAAAAAAAGTTTGCACATTTTGTGCAACTTTCACAATGAATTTAAATTGTTGAGCAAATTTCGGATGCATAATTCCATCTTAAAAGAAATTTCACTGAAAGATGTACCTCACAAATGCATTCGTCGAGAGGACTTGCTATAATGAAATAAGTTATAGTTGTCAGGCAGTTGTTAAGTTACGACAAGTCTTCCAACTTGTAAGCATCATATTTCTTATTTCTATATTTTTTGTACTATAGACGTTTCTATTATTGAATAACTCTCGTAGGATTTTGATAATGCAAGCCATATAATGATAACGAACAGAAACTACTTAGTAGAACATACAAGTCTAAACATAGAAGGATGTTATGAAGAAATAAACAAATAAATAATGTATTAACGTCACTAGTTTACTTGATCGAAGTCTACTTGAGTAAAACTTTTCGGTTTGTTCTCACTTTTCTTCGGCATCTACTTGTAGCTACCTCCTTGGTCCAGTGGCGAAGATCGAAACTTGCGTACCGGCACTGTGGAAGCGATGCTTATTCAAATACTTCTCGGATCAGGCGTCTTGATTGAGGTATTTCTTGGTTCTCAGTCCTACGAAGGAAATTCCGTGGTGGCACCTTGAATTAAGGATATTGCCGCTGCGTTCCCTGCCTCACACTAACATTGTAACAGAATTCAGGAAACACACGAGCTGTAGCCTTAG
>JAGDQP010057449.1:0-12745 GCA_022664845.1 Lepisma saccharinum | reverse complement strand
TGGCCCGAGCTGTCTCTAGACCTGAATAACACTGAGCCTGTTTTGGAAACCAGAGTTCGGTGTAAATTTCAAAGTCATTCGATTCTAACTCAGCTGGACGCTGTGCTGCATGAATCATGTTTCAAATTTCACTCGCCAGCATTCAGGACTTGGATTGGTCAATTGAGCCCAGAGTTCAAGCTATTATGAGTGCTACAGGTGGACTAACACCGTATCAATACAAAATGTCCGGACTTAAATTATTTTGTAAATAACTCTATATATTTTTTTATTCATTCGAGTTTCAAAATCTCGCAGGAACGGAAGTCCTTTTAGGTGTTCGGAAGTCCTTTTAAAATATATTTGGAGCCCACGACTTACCGAATGTTACACAAACGCCGTACTATTGAGCTACGGAAACTCAGCACTTCTTATCCATTGAGCACCTTTAAAATGGAGTAATTGGAGCAAGCGCAGCTAAATAATGATAAAAAAGATGCAAAATCGTGTACAGTTATTACAGATGGAGTGTCGAGTAACTTAGTCAAGTTGATACGATACGATGGCTGGTATAATCCCTCGTATTAAGTTTTACCTGTTACATTCTTTGATCGGGTAAACCACGGATCGTAGCATAGTCCATGCTAGCTCGGATTCGTTGGTAACAAAGTCCCCTTGAAATTATCACGTTACTGACGACCAATAATTGAAGTGATGTGTTTTGTGTTCAGAAGTAACAAAAACGAAACAAATAAACAACGCACCGGGAGAAATATCAATTTCGCCAAATTAATTTCTAGCTTCGTTTTCTATAAAATAATGACAGGGCTAAAATAAGCTAGATAAGCCAGTTTCAGGGACGTTCACTTTAACCAGAATTTTGATTCGTACGGGGCCAACTTTTTCGGTGTCCCGGGTGAGTATAAATATGAAATGTGAATTATAATTCCTAATTTATTACTAATTTTACACAGAAATCGGAATTTCGGATATGGTCCAAACCCTCGGTTCCCTCCTCTTAACTACGTCACTCACCTAATATAAGCTAGATTCGTATTAGTTTAACGTGCTGTGTGAAGAAAAAAATATAATCAATATCTGGACAAATTCTTCAACACTGGGGGTATATCACTGAACATGTAATTCAGTCCATCTGTGAATAGCACTGAACTATTTTCTTACGAAAATAGGCATATGCTTCCGAAAGTTTTGCCAAACAGTAAATAAACTATGCACATATATCATTGTTTCCAATTAAAACGTAACAGGATGGAATCGTATGCGCGAACAAAAGTCTTATGTTTGATGTTAAAATATCGCACATAAAATTTCATTCGAGCATAAGCTTTAATTATTAAACCAGAAGAGTTTGGTTTTGACTGAAGAATTATTTTTAGCAATATTTTAATTATGTCAGATGTATAAAAATAATGAGGACTGACCTATTGTACAGACATTAGTAATAAAATTATCTCGTTTCTTCGTATCATACATAAAACTATGAAACTCTGGGTGATTTCTCGCGTGAAAAATCTCCTAATACAGATTATATACGTTCTACCATAGGAGGTGTGGTACGAGCAATTAAATTATCTAAAACGACCTTAAGTTAAAAGTCTGACACTACTGAAAATTAATTGCACTTATTAGTAGCGTTCAAATAACAAATAGCGTATGGATCTACTCACCTGCTGCTCAGATTTCAAGTTATCCAAAGACACTGAAGGGTGACTTAAAACATCCTCCGGTACTTTCTCTTGTTTTATCTCTCCTTCAATATTTGTACATTCTTCACTTTCTCTTTGATTGATGTCCGTTATTGCCTTCTGCAATTGCTGAACAAATTCTATCGAGGAAGCAATTTCGTCGTAATTTAATGTCTTTATATTTTCATGCATGTTATCCTTTATGTTTGTACAGGTTGAACTACACGGCTGAAATTAAAAACAAGGTGTGAAGAGAACTATTAAGAAGATACAAGATTGATTTGTTAAAAAAAAAACATACATTAACGTGAAAGTTATAAACACTCAATATTAAAAATAACGAACTACGATCAGAACATGGGTTTGGACTTTATTTTGATTATTTAATGCCTTCTAAAATTTCTTAAAAGATTCACACTTTTGATAACTATTTGAATGTACAGGCATAAAGGATAGATTGATATTTATAGTTAGTGAGAAAAAAATCCCAATAAAAACTGAAATATACAAGATATGATTGCATGTCGTACCAGTTGCTACACCTAAATTGGATACGTTGTCAAACATTATATGGATGACGGAAACATTTTTCTTGGTTCTAGACATGATAAACGAAGCGTGTTAATTAACTAGCAATGGCTCTATTAATGCAATTATTGGAGATTACAAAGATAGAACGGTGGTTACACTCAGAACTAGTGCTATAAAAGGACAGATTACCGCTAGAAGGGTTTAAAAGCAAAAGAGCAAGCAATCCACACGTTATAGTGGTCTCAGGATGTAATGGCCGATACAATGAAGCTCCTGCTACATCCGTCTCTCGACAACTTTCAACTCGGGAATTACTGGGGCCAGAAAAGTGATTAATGTGTCGTTGGAAAGTTTTCACTGAGAATATTTACAACACGTTTCAATGAGATTGCGGGCAGAGTGTCATATACGGGGAGGCGTTTTGTTTCTCATGAAAATATATTAATATATCATTAATTTGATTATTAGAAGAGAGATTTGTATTTTATTCGCTGTAAGAATCAATGAAAAATAGTTGCTGAGCTTTAGTTACCATATTACATTAAGGATTTCGTAGTCCTTCAGTCGGTGAAATTGGAAGGATCTTAGAAAGAAGAGAAATCGCCTGAAACCCACCAATTTAAGACAACCTAAATAACGACTAAACCGCCTTACCTAAAATATATCACTCTCCGATTGACATTAGAAACTATGAAGCAGATTATACCTGTAGGCTGCTTGAGAGAAACGTACTAAGTGTCGGAGTGGGTGAAGAAGCTGATTAGTGGAAAGTGAACATTTTGACATGCCTGAAATTTACCTATAATTTTCAGCAGGAATTAGCCGAGAAATGCATCCACGAAACAAATTTAGGACGAAAAATAAGCTGGTGAAAGTTAAAAGAAAATGTTATTCCTATTTCTCGGGTTAGTTTAAAAAATAACATTTTTTTTTATAATTCCCGGACTCAAACATTATATGAGGAATAATGTAGTAATCAAAATATGTTTTTATGTTTGAAATATTCATTAATTATAACAAACCCGTTTATTAAGATTTCTTTTTAACAGTATTTACTTGCATTATGGAAGGAATTTGAAAATTATATCTCATTACGTAAACATAACAACGAGAAGGATTCTCTATTTTAATATATATTATTTTTACGTGCTTTTCAGGCTGTTCAACTGCGGTGAATTTATTTTAATAACAAAAGGTAAAGGATATAAACGTTGATGTATAACACAACGCGAAACATTATTTTCAGTATTAAATGATTATCTGCCAAAGCAACCTAAATAATGTAATACGCGTTACAGAAGCATATATGGTTATTTCGAGCTTTGGTCAACCCTATATTGCTGAATGTAGAGAGAAATATAACTTTAGCTTCAAACAATTGAAAAAGCGGACGGTTTTAGTTGTTTACACTTCTCTAAACTTATCAATAAGGTACCTTTTATTGTGTACATTTCAACTTCCATATTCCCTTCACAAAAATAAAACCAAACAAATACTAATGCATACAAACCGCAGAACTAAAAGCTTAAATGCAAAGTAAATCATATTCCACTTTATTTCTTTATTAAAATAATATTACCTCATTGTCATCAATTTCAACCTTCGCCTTTTTCACTTCTATTACTTCTTGGATAGCTTTGTACTCGTCTACATTTGAAGCCATCTCTGATTTTAATTCAGTAAGGACAAGCAATTAGAAATTCAGGATTATTGTTTCAGCAGGTATACAAATCATGGTCTCAATGTATATATATGTGAAGCACTAGTTTATTCGTTTATTGCCTCCAGAGAACTTAATAAATCTCGTAAGAGATTCCGCAAAAAAAATCTTCCTGAAACGAGAGTGAGAATCATCAAAGTACTTTTCATCAACAGTAGGTCATCATATCTATACTCACGTGGCGAAACGCACTAACCAGATATTGAGATGTATACAGTAAAAGCAGTATTCGAATTCTTAGCAAAATACCAAACAGTCTGACTTAAGCATTGACTTAGTCCGTTTTGGCATGTGGATCTCTAGATCATCTATACGAATAGGTTCATTAGGAGAACGAAACACTTAAATTATTTATCTTTATTCTGAGGGACCAAATCTTGTAATAACGTTGAAAAACACATATATATATTATAATTCATTGAAAATCTTTTCTGAGTAAGAAAGAGACAAATATACATGGGAATCAAGTAGGATATTTAACTTGATAATTAATTGTCACAAATACGGAACGTAGTCGCTCGCTTTCAAACACATAAAACATGGTAATAGAGGAAACGAAAGAGAAGAATATACGAAAGCAATAATATATAGTACATTTGAAAACAACATATATGTAATATATTTACTCAATCAAAGAAGCCAATTAAAACTTATACTAAAATCCCAATTTACTACACGTCATAATGCACCTTTATGCCAAATTTCGTATATCTAGCTCAAACTGTGAAAAACTGAATTTAGCTCCGCCATTTTGGATCCAAGATGTCGTCTTTGGTACATAATTTAATATTTTAGTAACGTACAAGTGATAAGTACCTTATTACCAAATTTGTTATTTCTAGCTGTGTGTATTCTATACAACAATGGGTTCGACGGCCATTTTGGATTCAGAATTGCGACTTTTTCAACATTTCGTAATATTTTCTTGAACTACTGTATACACCTGTATGCAAAATTTCGTATCACTAGCTCAAACGATATGGAAAAAAATATTGCTTGCTTCCACCATTTTGGATCCAAGATGGCGTCTTTGAATTCATTACATAACATTTTCGTAATCAAACAGTGATGTTGTACCTTTATGACAAATGTGATTTTAATAGCCCCAGCGGATTAGGCTGTGCATTTTATACAACAATGGCTTCGGTAGTGACTTTGGAACCAAGATGGCGACCCATTTTGCTCATTAACAAACTTAACCGAGTTTTTAAGCCTAGAAACAACATATAAAAAAAATCGTTGAAATATCTTCAAAATTATGGTCGCTAACGTGTTTATATATACAGAGAGAGAAAGAGAGATATCGTACCGATCTCAGGAACCATCAAATAATTTGATGATTGATGATATAGGTAAAATGTTTGTACTTGTTAGAAATATCGATTACAAAAATAACTTTTGTATTAAGACCCCCCGTGAATTATACAATTTAGCTCAGCCTGAAACAAAAATGTCCAAAGCTCATTAACAAATGGAACATTAATCTTGTTTACAAGGGAGCTAATGAAATAAATATATTTCGGATTCTAAACGAAGCTTGACGCACATACATCATTTACCGTAAGTTTTTTTTTTTTACATTTACTAAATAGAAACAAAAATGCATCAGCTATGCTAAATACTTAATTTTGGGATACAGAAACAGGAAGAGAATCTCTCGAAAAAAAAATTAATGACACATGATTTCATATTCAACGTGTTGAATTTACTTTCCATAGCAGCTGTAAATCGTAGTATTGGAGTGAATAAATCTTGATATTGCACTGAATCAGATAGCCTAGCGAAGAATCCAGTTTATTATGCTAGAAAGAAGGCGCTTGCTACACGGTGCATTAACCTTCTTGTCACAATTCTTCCACTAAAATTAAACATATTCTACAAACAATGCTTATTTTCGGTTGCTTGCATTTTGTTAATTAAACAGTTCTCTTTACTTTTATTGTTTCATCAGCTTTAAAGTCACATGTTATCAATATTATTGCAAAAAATAAACACATGTATTTATTGCCTGTAATTATTCACACGCTCCCTAAGACAAGTATCCTTATTTTTAATGTATTTTGCCAAAAAAGAAATTACTTTCTGCATCTAAAGCTGCTTTGTTGCAATTTTCCAGTCATTGCCGTAGTAGACCCTTTATTTTCTTCTAAACAAGACACCATGAAATATCAATATGTTACCTCCGTCGCCAATTAGATGTCAGAACTTAGAACACCGCAATTCCCTTCTTCTTCTATCAACAATGTTGCCAAATAAAATCCCTCTTGGTAATCGCACTGTCTTATTAAATTTTCTCCTCCTTCAAATGACCTGTAAAATTAATTATCCCATTTAGAAGGCTCTTTGGAAGTTGGAACCCCTTCGAGTTAGTCTTGAACGCACTAACAAGAAATAACATTTTTAAAATACCGAATTTTTGTTTTATTGGGTAACTTTATTTCCAACGTTAACTATCGCAGTAGAGACAAAAACGTGCAGAAAGTATTTAACGTACCTGCCTTCGTTTCCGCCAGATGGACACTTTACTGAAGACCTGTACCGGTAAATATCTCTCAGCTTCAAGACGGGACACTTTTTACTCCCTTGTACAGAAACCTGAATGGGTATGCACTAGAGTTTAAATGTAGCAGTAAATTATTATTTTGTATTTTTATACACGAAACTCTTTCTCTTTCAACAGAAATTATGGAAAACTGACAAACATAATCGAATAATCTTTCTAACCTTTTGTTTATAGTGATATAAAAACATGTTTTATCTTCCACTGAATGGGGAAACGTACACATGACTGATTGGTAGAGTTCCCTCACCCATGACGACCGTGTTCAATTATTAAAAAAAAACACTTCTCAGAATATTTTAGAAATTCTTTGAGCGTATCAAACAGATTTGTAAAGAAACAAAGATATAGAATGACATATACGATGTTCGTACCAGTGTTGGATCAGTCGGCTGTAGGTGCGAGACGCTCGTCGACTTCCGCCGTATTTACTATTATAAACGCCATGTAAAGTCACCAGGAATGGCCACAAGTGTCGTGTTGCTGATATCGAGGTATACGTGAAAACTTCTAGCACTAACTTCTTCTTCTTCTTTGCTTATAGTGTAAACTGAGTGCTGAAGTTGGAACGGAACGCGCCGTACTTACGCTGCGCGTGTATGTGTGAGTGTTCATATGCTTAAATATTCTGGACAAATGATAAGTAATAATAAAATTTTGGAAAGCGTCCCGAATAATATATGTGAAATTTTATCTAATGAACTATCTGAGATTTTGACATTGTTTATTTTAACTGAGAAATTAAAATACCAGTAATTTATGACGTCATACACCTACGTGATTATGGGTGTTCTAATTTCTCAGCTATAATACACAATGTGAACATCTTACATAGTTCATTTTACAGACATTCACAAATATTATTGGACCCGGTTTCAAAATGTTCATATTGCTTGCCGTTTGTCCAGTATCCTAAATGAAAACTCTCTCACACACACATTCAGCTTATGTACCGGGGCCTCTTAATGTCAACTGGTAGGAACATAATATTGTATTATTGTCTTGACATATTAACTATATTTGTTTTTTTAATAACAATAATAAATCACAATTAGCGACCACCCTTAAGCATTTAATTCGCTATTATTTCAGCACAGGGTAAACCATTGAGCTCTACGTACGATACTGGAGCTGTTTGTGCACATTGAGTGCGGTACAAATAAGTTCTGATTGTGCCTTAAGAGACAAAGCATTCAGTGGAATACGTTGGAAATAATTATCTGTAAAAAGGACTTCTCACAACTGTTTATAATGGAACCAACAGTGTCCCGCAAAAGACTACAGGCGGTCATTGCTTATCTTGCATAATTTCTCTTTTAAAAGTCGTTTTTGAAAGAGCAGTAATCGGTGTTTTATGGCGTTGTTCTATATTTAAGTTAAGATAAAATGAATTGTGTGGGCGGTAATTCTATATTTAATTTGAATAATAAATTAAAATATACGTGCAGTTAATCAAATGAGAAATTAATTGAAAATATGCTAATTAACCTCGTGGGTTAATAATTAGTGTTCTCTAATGATGTAAAAATAACCCTTTATCCACTTTCTCGCGCTTCTTTGGAAAATCACGTGTTTCGTTTTTTTACCATTCCGGAGGTCTCTGACGTTGATTGGCGAAATAATTATAATGTTCGTTCTTGTTACAAATTTACATTTCCAATAATAGTGCGTTTAGTTTATGGGCATTCCCTTTAACGAAACTTACTTGCAGTGTCGAACTTTTCGCAGCCTGAGCCTTAAGGACATGGTCACTAGCGGAACATTTCCCTCGCGTGCAAGGACACTAATGAGGTAAATTGAATTCCTACTGCAAACAGAAATATTTTCTACATTTACTTAGCGTAACGATATTTAAATGTTACTAAATTGTAACTAGAAATGCATAAGATGTACTACGTATTGTATTTTCTTGATTAAAATGCAATAAAACCAATGCTGTTTTTCCTCGCGAAAAAAAAACAACATTTTTTTAAGGTTCACTGATTTTTTCGCCTTGTACACACTAACTATATGACCTACGTAATTCACAAGTAGATCGCCGCAAAACGAAACGTTCACCATTGCATTCTATCAATAATAAATATTATCTTTCAAATATATCAGGGTTTCAGTCAGGATTTTCTGGTTACGGGTGTTAAGTCAAAATTAAGAGAATGTAACTAGAGTTTTGTACGGTTTCAATTGATTTCTCGCCACTAAAATTTTAAACTTGGGGTGTCGAGAATTTGCTAGTGACACCATATCACATGGTGGTCTGGCAGAATCACTGAGTACATGTTTCATGAAAAATGAATGGTGCATGAATAGTGTGTGGTACACAAAAAAGTACCTCCTCAGAACCTATCCCAAGGTCGCGACAATACCACCTGGACCACAAGTGCTACGTAATAATTGCTTCGAGAAATCCAAAATGTTTTGGGTCATAATATACGTAACAGGGTCGTTCATATATTACGTAGACCAAATTTCAATCATTTTGGACCCTTCTCCATTAAGAAAAATAATAAGATTTTTTCGAATTCCTAATACAAAGGTGCTCACCGAAATCGAACAAAGCTTGATCCCCCTCACCTTGGATGATTACGTAATATTTTAACAACCATTTAGATCTTATGACTATACAGAGGGAGCCATAACTCAATTTTGTAATATTTTTGATACGATACATTCCCCAGTACCACTGAAACGTTGAACGTACGTGGATTAAACGTTGCTACCGAAACGTTATTTAAACGTTGTGGCGTTGTATATGTACCAGAATGTCCGCCTGCTCAACGGTTTATTCGACGTTGAATAATGGTTGAGAAACAGTTGAAATTAACGTTTATAAAAGAGAACGCAGAGTTCTTTGTCAAGAAGTGGACGATAAATAAAAAGTTTTTCTTTTCCTTTCGAAATGTTAAACAGCCGTTCAATTATCTTTGAAAATTGTTGAAACCCTACTGAATGTATCATTAAAACAAATACAAACAAACCTTTCTAAAGATGTGGCCGTCTTAACATCCATGAACAACTCAGCAGTGAAATTTCATTAGAAGGACGCTGAAATTATTTCGTACGTTTCAAAAACACTGTACAATTAAATTTGTATTTCTCATTAAGTGTAATATGACACTTAATGAAACGAATGACACAAATGAAAGACACAAATGAAACGAAATCTATATCATAGTTTAAAAAGAAAGTTCAAAACGTCACTGTAGCGCACCATGAACCAAATAAAATGTTTGTTGAAATATAGTTAAAAATTCAATGTGTATTCAACGTTCAAATAAGAACATAATAGACGTAGTTAAATTTATTATATTCGCTTTTAGACACAGTTTGTATCCAATAACTTAGAAAGACGCAAATGAAGCGTAACCTTTGGCATAACAGTTAAAAACGTCACATGAACGTCCTCTCAACCAAATTAAATTTTTGTTGGAATTTAGATTGAAATTCAACGTGTTTTCAACATGCAAGGGAAAACATAAAATAATAGATAGTGTCACTCAATTACTTTTTAATTATAATATTTATTCAATTAAATCGGAAATAATCCCTGGAAACGAAATGTATGCCATAATTTGAAACAACAGTTGAATACATGTCTTATGAACGACATAAAATCTTTGCTGAAATACGATTTAAATTTATATGTGCTTTTATCAACCGATAAGGGTTAAAATAAAAAAAATCAACGTTGAAATCACGTTTGTATAATACCGGGGTTTGTTTTCCCAGCGACGAATTGTGAATATTAATATTCACACTTTCTCGAACAACAAAATTGTCCATATAAATTCTGCCCCCATGAGATTCGCTTACTAAATCGTATACCCTACATCTTATACCACCACTGGCATTCAAACACTCGTCGGTCCTGATATAGTTTTATGTCTACAGAAAATGCAAAAATTACAGCCAGAATGCAGAATGTTTTTGTTCGGCACTGAGTAATAGGCGAAGTACTTTTCACGAAGACAGGACATAAATGAATCTGTTATTGTAAAGATGGACCGGAGTCACATTTATGAAGTTTCAATAAAAACGACCTTCTCTAACACAGGAAGGATAGGAAGTATAGTTTTGGGGGTGCTATGATGCTGCTGCCCTGGTAGTTGGATCAGGACCACTTGTGGTGCAAAATTTGTATAATTTGTGCGTTATTTGTATAATTTTATTGTGTCATCAGTGTTGCGTACGTGTAAACTAAAGTTTAGCATCGCTGCGGAAGTATCGTCCGATTGCCAATGGACTTATCCGAAGTTAATTGTTTAAAGCGGAGCGCCAGTATTTCATCGCCACAATTGCTAGTTAACCATTTACATCATTTGATTTGTGTTACCATGTATATCGTATGAAGCCAGTTCCTAACTCTGAGAGATAGCTACTTCACCAAGCGAGTGTCGGGGTGGTACTTTAATAACACACAATCACCACGAAATGCTTCACTGCAATTGAACCTATAATCAAATACTGACAAAAGGTATTTTTCTTTAACTGGAAGCAAGCGAGAGACTGAATTCAACAACATTGATCAAACAAGGCTTCGAATCATCATTTATCATGAAGACTGTGGATGTAGGTGGGCGGTTATTTAGAGTGAGGACTGTTTATTTTGTGTTGCCCGTGGGTGTTAAATCTAAAGCACCCAACACCAGAGATGGGAGTCTCTGTAAACCAGATTTCCACACACTCAGAGGAGATCAAACTTATGTGCTCCTAGAACAAAGCTACGTTTGAACATTTTTGGTTTCAACAAACCCTTCTTCTTGTAAATGAGCTGATTGAACGAAGAAAAATGATTTTACATTCGAATACAAACAAAACTTTATCAATGTCTCTTCATTATCATCATCATTTTCAAGGCCATTAGCGTTGTTAGGAAATTGACTGGTCTTAAACCGAATCATCGAACTCTACGTTAACGATACTGGAGTGGCTGCATAGTGTCGATAGATAGATGCCAGAGCAAAAATTTAAACTCGCTTGTCCACTTCCAGTCTAATCCAATGTGGACCAAACTTCAGTTCTAATTCAGTTTTGCACACTTCTTATCGCTGTCCGGCCCATTTTTTTTATTTAAGTTGTAATTCCTAAGTTATGCAGAGTTTACCGTACTTTGCATATACCATAATAGAAAATACTGCAAATAATATTTATTTTTTTTGTGCAAAATCTAAAACGTGAATCAGAAATATCACAGTGATATCAAGCGTAAATAACCCGAGTTAGAACAGAAAATTTGGTCCATATTGATTTTTATGAATCACTACCAAAAGGGTCTATATAAGGGTCGTGTTTATGAATCACTACCAAAAGGTGGGGGGCTCCCAGGGGCAGATTATTTTAATGCTCCTTGGAACCACTCACCATGAGAGTGATTCATAAATACGGCCCTACCCTAGTAGAACAGGTCATCGGGCCAACGTTGGGCCTACGATGGGCCAACCTAACATGGTTGGCCCAACGATGGCCCATTGTTGGCCCGATGATTGTGCTACTAGGGTAGGTGTTCTCTCCACTCCCGGCTTCATATATTCATCAAATTTTCAGTGGGAGCAGTCAGTCCAGTATCGCTTTAGATAGAGGTCATGGAACCGAATTCAGCCTTTATTTGTTCATTCTCCGCGAACCACAGATAAAATGATTATAGATATTAGTTTCCGTTCCTCAAGTTACTTCCTGCCTCCTGGTGTCACGGGGTCGAACTAGAAAAGAAGTAATGCTAGGATGCGCAATATCTACGCTTTTAATCCATTGCTTGCCTATGAGTTGAAAGAGTGCGCTAGCTTTTGATGCACGCGTGTGCTGAGTTCTTTGTTTGCGATTTGGGTGAGTAGCCAATTGCAGCACGTGTTTAAGTGCGTGTTCTACGTGTAAGGGTATTTGCTAAGAACTAGTGCTTGTATAACTCCAAGCCACATAAGTTAGTGTAAAAACAACGCGTTCGTTTGTTTTCTTACAACTGTGACCCTAAATTAGTGTTAGCCAATGAAAAAAGTGTAGTACAGGACAGGACAAAACTCCGAAAAAAGTACGACCTTTTTAAAATGCTGGACAAAATGATTTTGCAGTATCATTCAATGTAACTTCAAAAACGTGACTTTAATGTAGTTGGGAAGGTTTCCTAAGCAAGTGAAGGTCGTCTGATTCGTTTTAGTGGAAGGGAAAGAACGGCGTGAGTCTGAGAAAAGATGTTCATAAGTTCAAAATGAAAGGAAATAAAGATAATCCAGTGTGGTGTATCGACACAAAACCTTA
>JAGDQP010057448.1:0-10786 GCA_022664845.1 Lepisma saccharinum | reverse complement strand
AAGAAAAGTGTTTTAAATGCTGCAATATTTCTACATTCGACAAACGTTGTTTTCATAACTTTTGTATGCTGAATTATATTTCATTAACTCTGTGCTGACTGTAAAAGTACTTCCAAAATCTAATTATCTTTCATCTTGATGTATCTAAGAGAGGGTTAGGCTAGTTTGGTTTAAAACCCTTCATATCTGTCTTCTTGGTATATGAAGTTGTAAAGCAATAGTCGATTTCTTTAAAGAATATTCTGCAATTTCACTCATCTTTCAACATGTTCATACTCAAGTCAAGACTTTCTCTTCCCTGGTTAACTTAGCTTCAAGGTGAAAAATTCCTAAATGATCAATTGTTGCGTTGTAGGGGAGAAAGAATAAGGATTTTTATTACTTTATCTCCTTGCGATATAATCTTAATTGTTACTTAACAGACTAGACCAAATTTCCAAAAAGGTTTTAAAAAATGGCACGGATGACATATAAACACTTTTTTTTTTCCAAAAGCACATATAATTCAACATTTTATTTATATTTTCATGTGCATCTCAACATAATTCAATATTTCTGCTTAGTCTTCTACATCCTTTCACTCACAAGACTTTTATGCAAAAATGAATAAACATCGTAGGCTTGATGTTAATGCTCAACACATTCTAAAAAAAATGTTCACGATTTTACTGTGAGATCAGTGGAAACACTGGTACCAGAGATATCAATGTAAAGCCCACGGTAGTAAAACCGTACTTTCTACGGTGCTAGCACTTTTCTATTTAACAGCGCAGAGGTTTAAATATCAATTGGTAGAAACTATGTAGTAAAGAATCAACTCTTACATTTCCATTAGAGCAAATTTAACTAAACAATAGAAGCATTATTCTGCCCCGCAACCCCATCTGAAGTATAATGAACGAATTATCATTAGGCTATTAATTAACTTTATGGAGTTTAATTACCAGATTGTCATATATATATAATACTGGTTCTTGATTACTTTTCGAAACAAAAATCAATACCATAAAAATGGTAGTTAGTTCTTTACTATATAATAATTATATGCATAGGTCTTAGCTAATTTTCAGTTTCCATTTTTCTTAATTATCTAACCTTCCTTTATTTAAATCATAAAGGTTAATTCATTGAAATGAGGTCATTATATAACTTATCACCACGTTTAACTTTTTATTAGAAAACTAAAGTAATCATAATTATGATCCTCACAACAATTGCAGACATATATTAAAAAGAACGATTTCACTACAAAATTTATTTGCACCCAAGCAACCAGTTATATGATGAAGGAGAATAGTTCGAACAACTTCTGAAGTATTATAGCCGTTAGTTAATATAAAATATCTCAGCTTTAGGTTCCTTGATAGAGATTTTGTTTCCGTTTATTTCGTCCGTCCGTCGTTAATTTTAACTCGGGAGCTGTTAGGGCTACGAAGGTGGTCGAAGTGTCGTTAGGAAAGTCTCAACAAGTCTTCATTGGCGTAGTGGGTCAGAGTTGCCAACCCACTCTTAAAGTCAAATTTTCAAATTGATTCCATTCCGATAGCACCAAAATTGGCATAAATATATTTCGACACAATAGAAAAAGACTGTGTGATCCCCGTTCACAAACAATGCAGTTGTCAGTATTGCCAACCTATTTTACACAAAATTTAACTTTAAAATGTGTTGCAATACGGTAGACGCATCAACACCAAACTTGGTAAAAACATCATTCGACATAAATGAAAAATACTGTGGGTTTATCAGTTAAAAATTGATCATGAACTACAAGATGTAGAATCATGGTTGAGGAGTCGTTAGAAGGCCTTAGCTAGACTAGCTCTGAGCCACTGGAACAGTCTTGATCAGGCACCGCAGTTGCCAGTGTTGTCAACCAATAAACAATTAGTAGGCGTATTCAATTTTCCAATTTTGTTTAATATTGTTAAAAGTATTCGCACTAAACTTGCCATGAACATTATTCGACACAATAGAAAATGTATCTTGGCCCTTAAGTACCCCAGTTGTCAGTATTGCCAACGTCTTTTATAAATTAAAACGGATGTTTATGTGTGTGAGATGCTATCAAGCGACTTGACGATTATTAGTAGAATCGCAGTGCTAACTTATTATTTGATTAGTAGAATCGTGTCTATGTGTTTCTCCATGCATTAGATTGCTAGAGTTTAGCAATTAAATAATATGTACTTGCTTTCAAAACGTGTAGTAAAGTTAATAGTTCGATTAGGACATAGTATACTTTTAGCTTTTAAACTTATCTTAAACTACTAGATGTTTGTTTTTTGTAACATTTATTAAAAAATCTTTATCATTTGTCGCATTACCCTTCATTTTGTAGATGCAGGGTTTCCAATTTTTTATGATGGTAAATAAAAATGATATTTTCTGGATAAATTTTAAACAAATCGTTAAAGTAAGGGAGTTGATTTGTATTAATAGGACTAATAATATTTTTCTATTTGGGGATCCGCCTTCCACCCCTGTCTCTGTGCATTCTTTGCACAGAATAGGTTGTGTATTTTCGGGGACGTACATCACGAGCAGTTGTTCGCTCTCTCCATTCTGTTCTTCGATTGCCGGAATTCCGGCACTCCAAGAAGCTCCTATGTTCCTTCAGTTTAGACTTAAGGTGTTGCGGGACGGACTTTTGACCAGGCATCCAAGGATCTCCTTGTCTTTAGTTCATGTTTTGAAAATTTGCTAGAGGGGTGGGTGGCTACCATATTTGCAATTTTATTATAAAAAGAAACATTGATACATAACATTTAGGACAAACACATGGTCAACACACGGATTTCGCAATGGCAGTACAAGCATAGATTTGATTCGGCATCTTCTTCTTTTGCTTCCCCTCCTTCCTAGTCGTCTTCTTTACTGTTATCCTCTTCCTCACTCACCATAGGGTTTAGGTTGTTTTCACTTGCCACACTTTCACTATCACTTCATTTACACTTGTATTCTTTGGGGGATAGGGGTGGATTGGCAAACCATAGCCGTAGAAATGATGTTCTCCTACAAAGTTTGTATGCATCTACCTTTGTTCTCCTTACTAGGTTTCTCTCCATTTCCACCTTAGATTCCTTTTCTGCTTTACCTCTCCATCATTCACTCATTTGGTCACACAAACACTAGGCTATTTTGCTGTACGCTTCCATTTCGGGTTCCAGAATGTAAGTATTGTTTGGTTGTTAAATATTTTAATAATTATAAGTTATACTATTTCACTACACTTTCCCGCCACCACATTTATTCAACACGCACACGATGAGCGTCTCTTGTGCCGGAGTTCCTGCACAAGGCACTCTAATTTGCCACTTGCTTCCAGCAGCCAATCATTCACTTTATTTGCTGATAATTTTGTTCTAATTAGTTGTTCTGTATAGTTTTATTTAGGCTACCTATTCACTTTTGGGTTGTTTTAAACATATCTGGATGATTATTTGTCCACCGCGCGACGCCGCACGCACACGACACGTCCACGCCTCACGAAACCCTTAATCGTTAACTTCTACATTAAGTTTATTTATCCTTATACCTGTGTCAATCTTCCCTTCATACATTTCTCTTTGTAGTACCTTGAGATTTTTTATGTCAGCTCCTGAAGTATACACGACCTCTGCCGTGTTTACATCCCTTATTCTATTTCTTATATCCAATACCAAATTTTCAGTTTCGGTACACCTTACTACTATATGTTCTTGTGTAGCTATTGTATTGCAGGTATGACATAAATTATCATCAACAAGTTTAAATTCTCTTAGTTTCTGGCTGTATGGGCCGTGTCCCGTGAGGTAATGTATCATTCCTCCACTGACTTCCAGTTGCACTTCCAATCTTCCAGCCACTTCCGGAAAGATGCAATAGAGTCTTCTTGCTTTGGGGCTGTTTTCCCAAAAACGTTGCCATGCACGGACTATTTCCCTTGTTAGTTCTTCTTTATTGTTGTTTTACGTACGAATGATTTCTCTTTTTTGTCGTTGTTGTTTTTTTCAGCCAGTACATGGCTTCGTGTTGTTTAATTTGAAGATGTATCGGCAGGGTTGCGGTCGATACCTGGAGTGCTTGATACCGGAGTTCCGGAGTGATTCGATAGGCTCCAGTTTGCCTTATTAGCAATTGCCTTCGGCTTCTGTTCACTATTTGAGATTGTTTTACATCACCCATCCGGTAGCTCCAGGCACTTGCAGCGTAACATATTACTGCTCTAATCACGTGAATGTGGTACAGCCTTATAATTTTTGTTGGTATTTTTAGTTCATTTTTGGCAATAATTATAAGTTTATGGGTAATTTTGCTTTATTTGTTACATTTGTTGTATGTTCCCTAAAATTTAGTTTTTCATCTACTATAAGACCTAGATACTTATAATGTTTTTCTCTTTTTATTGATTTGTTATTAATTTTAATTATGGGGCCCCTGTTAAAATTTAGCTTTCCTTTAAATAATACATACTTATTTTTTCTGTTGAGATAGTCAATATGTTATTGCTGCACCACGTTACCATTTCGTTGACAATTGTATTCGCTTTTTGTTCCACATTAGTTCTACTACTACCTTTTAGTACGACCGACAGATCGTCCGCATACCCTACCACAGTTTCCACCTCTTGCAGTCTACTTAGCATCTCCAGACATGGCTGGAATGTTATGTCCCAGAATATGGGTCCAAGGATTGACCCCTAGGGACACCCCCTTGTGGGCACCTTCCATACAACGCCATCAGCCGTGTTGACTTCAATTTTTCTATTTATGAACTGTTATTAACAAGTTTCCATATGTCTGGATGTATCCTGAGATTTTTCAGTTCTTCTAATAGGCCTCCAGAGGTTATCAAATGCTCCTGATATATCGAAGAAGATATCCATTATATTCTTGCAGTCTTCATTCCGTATTTGCTTTATCTTCCCACATAGCTAGTTGATTTCTCCTCCGTCGATTTGCCCTTTCGAAACCCAAATTGTAATTTGCAATCTTCTAGATTTTCTCTTTTTTTGTTAATTCTCTTTACTCTATTTTTTTTCGAAAATTTTGCTAACAACGTTTAAAAGGCAAATCGGACGGTAGGACTTCGGGTTTGTCTTATCTTTATCTTCTCTTTTCAGTAGGATGACTATTTTTGCTTTCTTCCACGAGCTTGGAAAGGCTCCTTGTTTAAAACATTCGCCGAATAACCTTTATAAATATGGTATCCACAGTTTCTTGTTTTGTTTATAAATTTCATTTTTAATCCCGTCTGAACCCATGTTTTACCGGTTTTACATGGCTTTACCGTGTTTTAGACTTTTGATTTCTATTTCTACTTCTTCGTTTGTTACTGTTAAGTCTTCAATACTTATTCCAAAGTTTACGTTGTATGTTTTTGCATTCTCCCTGATTATTGCGTTTTGTTCTTTATCTTCATATTCAATATAATCTGGAAATATACTTTTGTATAATAATTCAATGGTGTCTTTCCATCCTTTGGTGTACTCATTATTGTCATTCTTAAACGTATTGTAAGCACTTTTGGTTTTGATGTTCTTCATTATTAATTTATATGGTTTAACCCAACTATCCAGACTAAGATTTTCTTCGACGATTTTTTCCAAAGTTCTTTTTCTATATTCAAACAACTCTTTTTCAAATGTTTCCTTTGTTTCCTTATATTTTTCTAAGTCTTTCCTGCCTGAGCTCGTAATTTCCAGTTGCTTTATAACTTTTTCTTGCTGCTCTCATCGTTCGTTTTAGTCAATCCATGTCTTCGGTTCATTGAGCATCTTTCTTCTTTTTATGTATAGGTATTGAAGCTTTGATTGCTCTAATTGTGGCCTGCTCCAGATTCTCTGTCAATTCGTTTAGATTACAGTTGTTATTTATTTGAGGCAATTTCAGAGTTCTTAAGAATTTTTTCCAGTTTATTTTCTTAATCTGATATTTCATTGTTTCATCTTCGTCTTTTTCTTCAGTGGTTTGTTGATTGTAGTTTATATCCAGACTGATGACGTTCTGTGCACTCGTTGTAACATTTTCATTTAATTTCCAATTTAATATATTATTGTAAATCCTACCCTTAGACATTGTTACGTCAATGCTTGATTCCGCCCCGGGCCTGCCCCTGAAAGTTGGTGGTTGGATGTCTCTATTTATCACATTTAAGTTGTGTTGTTGTATTAGATCCTCGAACTGCTCTCCATTCTCGTCCATTCTGGAGCAGTGCCAGAGCGGAGATTTCATATTTAAGTCCCCCAAAATAAACATGCATATATTATTAAACTTATTTAAAATAGCATCTAATTAAAGTATAAAATTATTACTAGGGAGAGAGAACTGGCAGTAAACATTAACTATAATTAATTTGTTTTTCTTAAAATTTAGTTCCACTCATTGTGTCAATTTATCATTAAATTCATGGTGTGCCAGAACTTCAATATCCCTATTAAATAATAATACTGCCACCAAGGGGTTTTCCTCTACAGGCAACAACTGCATGACCCCAGCTGGCATCCCTTGCAATCTACCTTTTCTTGTGTAAGGTTTCTGCAGGCATGCAACGTCTACATCCTCTTGTTCACACCATTGTCTTATTTCACTATATGCCAATTTAGATCTGTCTGCATTTAACTGGACCAATTTAAGCATTTCAGGGTTGTCTGGTGTGAACATAGCACGCCGGGAACTTCTCTGCAGGATTAAACGCTATCCTACGGCCATTACAAATTGCCTGTATACGCTGTCCAACCGAAAGGTTTCTTCTCTTCTTTCGAAGATTCTATCGATAAGTTGCAACAAGCCTTTTGGGTCTGTTGTAATTCCATTGAAATGAGGCTTATTTTATCAACATCATCTATAACCGGGAAGGTTATTGTTTTCCCTTGTTGGTGTAAGTTTCTGATGATTATTCTGAAGGCAGCCGTTAGGTTATTCGGCTCCTCCAATAGGTTATATTCCAATTGATAGGTTATATTCCAATTGTAGGTTGCAATACAGAATTTTAGGATCAAATTTGTTCTTCTGTTGGGTTTCTATTTCTGCCAGTTCTCTCTCTACGTCCGCGTTCTCTCGTTTCTGAGTACTATATAACTCCATTATTGTTTTGTCTATTGTTTCATCATCATTTAATGACATTTTTTCTTTGGCCTTTCGCTTCTTTTTGTGGAGTCTAGAGATCCATAATCTCCAGCCTCTTTTCCTTTTGTTTGATATTTTCCCCCCGATTGTTGTTTCCAATTTTTCAAATATTGATTCCATTTCCTCTTCGTTTTCTTCTGCTATTTGGAGAAATTTATTTTCTTTTACTTCTATTTCAAGGTTTTCAAATTCATCTAAGTCGAAATTATCATGTGTTAGCGCGATAAATTCGGCAAATCCCGTAGGAAATGTTTGTAATTTTGGATTTATGAAATTTAATACTACTTGATCCTTGTAATCAAGTTTTATAAAACTAGGTTTAACACTTAAAAATTCATTCACATCTTTTGCTCTTTGTGAACCAGTTATTCATTACTCGTATTTTCTTATTGTTATTGTATTCCAATAGGCTTTCTATGTTTCGTTTCCGTCTACATGAAGGAGTTATTATTTTTTGTTTTCTTTTTACTTTTTTCTGACTTTGTGGAGTCACTATCCATAGTAGTCGTACTTATCTATCGTACGTTGCAACTGAATTTTATAAGTTTGACATTCTTATGTTTTCGCTCTACATTTTTTCCTACGTATGTAACATGGAACGCACGTCTTTTTCCTTTGTTCTTTGCAGTCCTGTTTTTTATGGCCTTTTTCTCCACAGTTACCACATCGTTCATCATCCTTGCAATATCTTGATATATGTCCATAATTAAAACATTCCATGCAATTGGTTACAATCAAGTAATTCTTGAGGTTTGTTGCTTCGAATCCTATGTACATCCTGGGTCATCTAAAAAGAATCTCTCTTAAAGATCTTGGAACCTCAACTACTAAAAAAAAAAGTGATTTCAGACTACCAAACTTTTTTAGCACAGCATTAAATGTAGAGTTCAAGTACGTAAGGCCACTATTTCTACTGGTCTATTGCATAAATAGGGTGGGTTCTGATCTAATAGAATTAGTGGTATTACATTTATTACTCACAGAGATAATGTTTGCAATCTTTTCATATATTCTTGAGTTTGTTTTGAGGTCGTTTGCAGAGACGCATACACTGCAATTTCCGATTGCTTTGTTCCTACTCCTTTCAATACAACTGTCTAGAAAAATGAATAGAGTGTCCTTCTGCATATGTACTTACGGCATACGATAATTACACGACACGCAAAGATCTTTTTTTCTTTTACTCAGCTTGTCTTATTTCAAATATGTGGCAATATTTCTGTGGTTTGCTATTAAATCATCGAAGTTTAGGATTACAAAATGTTGGTTACTGAAAAGAGCATTGGTTGTTGAAACTCAACTCCGAAACACCAGTAAAAATTACCATGTAAACATAATTTCATAAAATGATGTTTGGCATGAACGTTGACCAAGGCTTGGTTGAAAAATAAGTTTCTGCCTTCTAAGAAATTAAAGGCAGAATACGAATTAAGAGATTATATATATATATATATATATATATATATATGTTCACTATGTTTCTGCCAAATATTTACAATTTATGGTTATTGAATGACGGTGTGGTTGAAATGATTACTTGCAATGCAGTAGTCTATGGATTTCCACCACTAAAGCTACATTTCACGAAAAGGGACGGTACTCAAGTAATTTTTTTGCTGTTGCATCGCAATGACGTAAAAATGATACATTCACTCATTTCCTTTTTGTAACATAATCCATTTTAGTTGTTACTATCAAGGAAACTGTCTCCGGTGGGACACGAAAATCGGCATGAAACTTCTACAGTGCATTGATGATGTGTTCAAATGAATATATGTAATACTACGTTTCGGAGTATCCCACACTGTAAAAGAAACCTTCACTTATTGTACATCTTTAACACACATGAAATGAGTCAACATTCGATCTTTTTCTTGCACCATAAATATTCGAAGATGTGAACAAGACTGTTTTTAAAGTAAGATTACATTAATATGTGGTTCTGGTTTACTAGGAAACAAGTAAAAGCGTTTATGAGAGCGGTAATAGACCTCACGTCGTCTCGGTTATAGCCTCTTACCTTAATCTAATGAGCGATGAAGTCACAGAAAATTCGTAACGTTTTATCGATACAAGAACCTGGTGCAACAGTCAGTAAGCGTGATTTCATCAGCCACTTATACTAGTAATATCGAAAGAATACAGCTTTTTATATATCAGCTGATAACCAAACCGACATATTAACTTAACCCTTTTCCAGCGCCGCTTGACACAGCTACGATCCAAATTCAATTCGCACAAGTTACATAAACGCCAATATTCTCAGTTAACTTAAATTAGTTTTAAAATGAATTCAGTATTACGGTTTTTCTACAGTCTAAATTGAAGAAATGGTTTCATCAGTTACACCCGTTTCAGCTTTGACTGGTACCTATTAATCTGAATTTTGATAGTGTTTAATCTCATAAATAACGCAAAAGTGAATCGGCGACTACCACCACGCTACTTAGCATGTGGTAACCGTAACACTGGCCACTGTATGCACTTATATTAAAATTACGCAGTAATAGTAGGGACCCTTTCTTTTGCAAATAATAATATTTATAGTATGTCTCATATATTGCACAGGTACCTCACTGTCAAAACTATCAGAAGTTAGATGGGAGAGAATTTCATGGCCAAGATACATTACATGAAACTTAAAATTGATTGTAGCTTTTAATGTCTTCAGTACTAAACGAATAATAATGAAAAAATTGAAAAATTAAATATACATTAAATTACAAAGTCCGTGAACAAATTGCAAAATACAATAAAAAATACAAATATACATGGTCTCGACTCAACTAATATGTGTGACCTAAGATATAAAAGTTCAACACATCAAAAAATGAAGCAGAAAGGAAAAGAAGAGAAACCAGGAAGGACAGAGTACTTAATTTGGTCTAATGACACCACTACATAAACCACGTATCTCTCGAAAAGGCTCTGACCAAAAACCAAGCCGAACGCGACTCATTTAAAGTGGCATCCTTTGCACGCTACGGTATACTATATGCGCAAGATCCCAATTATTAACGTCGTAAGAGAGAGAGAGAGAGAGAGAGAGAGAGGATTGGTGGTAGAAGAAGGGGCAAGAGGAGGTTCTCTTAATGCAGTCGTTAGTTAAGGGGACACACTGCTATCGGTGCCTTTGTCGGCGCTGAAGAAAGGCAACCAGGTATGTGGAAACAAAAGAATATGTAGAACCACGTGTGTATTCCTCTCCCTCTTGTATCTTCTTGCTGCGCGAGCAAGGAGATGTTGCGAAAAACTATGAAATGCGATTGGTGGTCGCATTGCACGAATTATGAGGACATTCTGGTAGACCTCCAAAAGGTTCTTTTTCTCCCGCCCTCCTTCTCCAACTTTCCTGCGTTCAGTATTTTATTCTTGATGTCATGCTGTTTGCAGGAGGAGTCTCGGTAAAAATGCATGATGGCAATGACGAAAGAGATGATTTCACAGTGAATGTGCATTCGTACAATACTTATGCATGTTTATCCTACCAACTATTTCTTTTTAGTTTCTTATTTTCCATTTAGCTTATATGAATCTTGGTAGAAATTTAACATTTTCTGCATTCATAATGGCACAATTATTTGCAAAGTGTGTGTAAGCATAAGCCGGAGGCAAGGTAGGATTACACTATGTATAATATGGTATGGATAAACTGCCAGAAATTAAGATACACATTG
>JAGDQP010057445.1:0-12745 GCA_022664845.1 Lepisma saccharinum | reverse complement strand
CCTCAATCCACTGACGAATACACACTGCTCTGTTTTGTATCCTTTTCTCTATTTCGGGGGTGCAACGAGAGGTCCTTCACTGAGCTGTTTTTTTTTTAAATAATTTTTACAGATTCTGCGGGTAATATTCAATTAATACTTTACATTATAGTTCAGTGGCGCTTCTACTGTAGCATTATAATGTACATTTATCTTCATACGTATACGTAACCAACTATAAATTATTGCTATGCTGCATTGCGCTAAGAAACACTTAAATTTTTTCAGCATGTAAATATTGTTACCTTACATTATAGCCCAGAGCCGTTTTTATTAAAAAGCACAATTGGTTTAGATTATGGTTATATTAGATATAATTGTTTGATACTTTTATTAAAACTGCTCTAGTACTCTTTCATTCTTCACATCATAAATATACGAGATTTGAGCTATTAGTATCACAGTACAAAAAGTATTTGCATGCTCTGCTGCTTGAAAGTCTACAATAATTCTTATATTAGTTCTTGTATTTACTACTGCTTGCTTTCGTTTGCTGGTATTAACAAAAAACATGGGTTGATTCTCGATAAACTCTGTTGGTGAATAAAATATATCAGTATTCCTTAATAATTCTTATATTAGTTCTTGTATTTACTACTGCTTGCTTTCGTTTGCTGGTATTAATAACAAACATGGGTTGATTCTCGATAAACTCTGTTGGTGAATAAAATATATCAGTATTCCTTTGTGTCACATGCTTATAAGCCGCATAACGATCATATAATTTCATATAATCAGCCTTTGTGAGATTAGATTTAGTTTCTCACGAGGGAATATTTCATTACGACAATTCTTTAAATAAATATTTTTGACTTTGCATTGGTCAAACTCACTAGCATCTTTTTTGTTTGTATCGTCATCATGACTAGTTTGAAAGAGAACAAGTACGAAATCTGCCATATCAAACTGTAATGAATTGAACTGTGTTGTTACATCAAACTCGAAATAAGAACCAGATACATGTGATTGACTGCTTTGATATGTATGAAACTGAATCGGTATTTGGGGCTTTTGAAGTATATCAGCTTTTAGTTTCATTGCATAACTCTTTTCGTATTGAACAATTGGCATTCTCAGTTCCATTGAAGTGATCACAAGTTTACCCGCAAGAGCTAGTGTACTATTACCTAAAGTACCATCCACTTTCTTTGTTTTCCACCGATAAAATAAAACATTATTATTTGCATTCCTCTTAAATGTTATTCGCAAACCACCTTTGCACATAATTTCTTTATAGTCACTAAAGAACCCGAACAGTAGGCGCAATGGACCACTGTGTTTTCTTTCCGTGGAAGCTATTATTGCATCTGACTTACAATATTCAAGTTCAGGCTTTGAGTATCGACATGTAGTAATAGCAGTTGATGTGATACCTGGATAATCGATTCTATCAATAACAGTGCCATGCTTTCTTATCTCTACCTGACAAAATTATCTATTAACTTAATATTCGATCCCGCTGTAAAGGTTCCTCCAGCATCCCGGCCAATAACTTCAAACTGTATATATAGATCAGAGTAATGTGGGTGTACAATCTTCGACGTCTATATCGAATTCAACATCCTTATTTGGTTCATTTAAATTGTTGAATGTACGACGATTCAGTGGGAACGATTGATACCCGTAGCTGTCAATAAACTCCATCATTAATCAAACTAAACTATATCTATTTTTTTAAGTATCATCTTTGATCATAAGAATCGCGCTTGTTATTGCACCACCAAAACTAACTGCTTCATGCCATTCATTAGTAACACTTATCTCTATAGAGCGTATTTTGACTCTGTTGAATAGGAAAGAATAATGGATATTTACGTTCATAAGTAATTGGTTCTTAGCTATAATATTTGATTCCTTATGTTTATATTCTCAATCTGCTATAATCATGCCTTTTGCTAGGTTACAGTGTGTATTAAATGTTTCAGTGCTTAAGAACTTGGGAAGAAACTGTCCCACATGAGTCTCTTCTTATTTGAGATCGGTATTATATTTGAAACCTATTAACTTACCAATAGTTCCAACATTAAAGCTTTGTGCAAATGGTGTAAATTCCATGCGATGCGTTACATGATTTTTCATGAAGAAGCACTTCTTAGTGTTGTTTCTAACGTTGATGCATTATACCGGTGAAATATTATGTTTTTCTCCTTTATAGAAATAGGTATTATTATTTTTAGTTACATTTGGTATTAGATACATGTTATAGAAACCAATCAATGCCATCTTTAAATTATAGTTTTGATTATCAATCTCATTATGAAGATTTAATCGAAGCTTTGGTGTAGTGCCTGATAGATGCAATACAATTATTTTAAATAATAGACTATTTAATACTCTCAAACATATTTCAATCTTTCAATAGCTTGGCGAAAATTATATCCATCAGAATAGTTTAATACATAAATAATCACAAATCACATCATCAAAATGTTGTATTCGATCACTATTATATTCAATTATTGTATTACTAGGTCTCAAATAATCAATCAAAGACTTGGGAGGCACTCCACCAAATGAATCGAATACGTATGCCTTATTATTATCATACCATTAACATATCCAATGCGTTTTCCAGTATTAATTGATTTATCTAAGTTAACAACAGCACATTCTTGTCTGAAGGGTGGTGTAGATGGAAGGTTGTCCGACATGTATACACCTCTAAAGTGTTTTATATTTAATTCTTTTCTATACGTTCGATATCATAATTGGTGAGCGTTTTTTTTAGTAGTAGTTCCTTTTTTCTGTTTTGTTTTAAGACCTTTACCTCTAGCTAGAATTGATGATTCCATAACTTCATTGCGTCGTTATTGTTCTTCTAGCTCTTGTTTATTTTTCTTTGCATCTATTACTGCCTTGGCTATCTATAGCTGCTGAACCACCTGCAAGACTACCAACAGCTCCTAATGCAGCAAGAATCGCAGGAATTGTAAATATAAACCCCCCTGTTTTTGGTTTATTACAGAGTTTCTTCAGCTGCACTAAACTTAATGTTAGACCCATATTTTGACCCTTCATCAAACATCTTTGCTTCTTTGCAAGTTGTGTTGTATTCAAAATGTCATTGAAGTTTAATGATTTCGATTCATGGGATGGAATATGAAATGCTACACCTTTGGCCTTTATTATAAACAAAAACTATATTATATATGAAAAAAGAATTCAAACTCAGCAAGTATTATAACCCCCAACCCATTTTTCGTTTTGTATTCATCGTCATTGTTACTCCCAATGATGCTAACTTTTCACCTAAAACAGCATCTTTGCTAACAACTCTATCAAAAGCTTTAAACTGTAAGTCTCGATAAGCTCTATGCCTGTCTGTCAGATCTTTAAAGTTCTTATAAGCAGTATAATGCTCTCGACATGCTTGATCTAATTTATTTATACCTCGATCACCTTTCACTAATCTTTCATCTAAACATGTACCAGGACCTCAGAACTCATAGCCGGGGAGTTGTAGTTCAAAGGGCAATTTATTAATAATATCGTTCACTAATCCCTTACCTTCAATAGTTTGCCAAAATGTTGGTGGAAGTATATGAATGATTTTTATGAGGTAACCTAATCCCTTTGGGTTTGAAACAATAACATTAGATAAACGAGACGAAATCATATCCATTATACCCACTTTCTCATTATAAAAGTTCTTATTCCCTGGTGCTTCTTCACCTGCTATAACTAATAATCTACTAACTTTCTAACATTATCCATCCAAATAAATTGTTGCGGCATGTTTGAATATCGCTTAATTCCCTTTCCTTGCTTTCTTTCTTTCAAACCCTCACCTTTAGTTTTCAGTTCAAGCCAAATAGGTTTAATTAATGTCTTATACTTATCACTGGAGCTTGATTTCACGCTGTTCTTTGATGGATCATGATTTTGATATATTACGTTCGTCATTTTTAAAATTTTCTTATAAGTTTCATAATTTTCATTAGTGAAACCTACTGGTTGCTTACGAGTTTTTAACTCCGATAAGCCAAGTGTTCCTTTAAATCTTTGATAGATCGGAGTCGATGGATCATATGCGATCTTACTATATAGAATTAAATCATCATAATCAAAAGAAAACATTATAATTTCCAATTTTCCACTGCACTACTCCATCTTTATCAGTAGAGTATAAATCAAACACTTCATCTTTATCAGATCTATTTGTACTCAAGTATCGACTCGCTGATGGACCTAATTTAATTTCTTTATTATCATCATCATTCGTTTCTTTAGTCTCAGGCAGCGCCTTAGGCGAAGCAAATAACTGTTTCTCAAATGAAGTTTCTGATGGTGTTGGTGGATAGTTATTTATATTTTGTTGTGCTACAGGTATAAGTTCAGTAATTAGATTTCTATTGTCATCGGTTACTCCTTTAATTTCTTTTCCTAAACTCTCAATCGCCTCAATCAATGGTTTATCTTGACGTTTTTGCTTTTCATAATATCTACGGTGACTTTCTTTCCATTCTTTAAAACGTTTCGCCAAGACATTTTGTAATTCAATATTATTCGATTTTCGTTTTGACATTATAAAAAGACTATATTATAGTAAATGTTATACATACATACGAATCATACGTACATCAATTAATCGCTAAACATTAAACGTAATGACATTCGATTCGTAATAACATAAACGTCACTCGATTATAAAGAAATGATCGATTTTGTTTATGTACTTTCTATTATTCGACTTTCTCGTCATATCGATTGTTATAAAGCCATAAGGCTCCTTCCATGCTTTCTTTAAATCTATTAAATTACATGTCACCAACAACAAACTCATTATAAATATGTTTCAAGTTCGTGTTATCTTGACGAAATATACATAAGAAGTTCGCATATCTCTAATAAGTTGTTTTGGTACTTCACTATATGTTTGTTCTAAGTAAAAGCAATCCATTCTTTTGTCTACCCTGTGTAAAGTTGTTCCGTATTTCGTACTGATCCTCTAATATATAGTCATCAAATATAATAATAGACCGTTGCTTGCAAACACCTAACTTCATAACAGAAGGTTTGAATGTACCCAATTGATAATGGAACCTATCTTGTATATCATTATAAATATGTTGCAGTTGTTGAAACTTGGCTTGTTCTAAGCTTTTAGAGAATACGTATAAGTATCTACCACCCCAATAAAGCCAATTCGGAGCCAGAATGAAATTATCAATGACTAGTGTTGTTTTCCAACAGCCTTATGTACCTATTATTAAGCAACGAATGTTATTAGGAAGAAGTTCACCATTCAACTTATAATTATTAGGTACCGAAAGTCGTTTTTTAATACTCCACTTTTTAAACTATTTAGTTTATATTATGATTAACAAAATTATAGCTTTGAGATCGATCCAAGAATTATGGTCTGAAGATAAACCTAACCACTTAACATATACCTTGCTTTTAGTTCTACGTATAAGCTTTTCAATTAAATATACATGTGGGTGTTTGGTCTTCATTAGTACTTGCTCATAGAAACGGCCCTTAATGAACTCATTACGCTCATCTTTTAAGTGATATGTAGGTGGATCAGTCTTAGAAACAGTAGCTATTTGAAATATATCTGGGCTCCAATTGCGAGTGAAGCCTCTTTCAAGCTTATTTTTAAACTTACTAATTCTAACATAGTCTCCTACTCTATATTTCGCCTTGGATGATGGTATATACTTTTTGCTATAGACTGTAGATATTAATTTTTGTTCGTTTTCCTCACGGGATCAATTGGTTTCATTTTTATCGTTCTATGCATATTATTATTATACATCTTTATCAGTGCTTGTAATATATTGTGCCATTTGTAATTACCTTGCAGTGTGAACTGCTTCCACATAAAATTTCGTAATGTTCTATTAAAACGTTCAACAATACTAGCCTTCTTATCACTGTGTGAAGAGTAATGAGTAATACCTTTTTGCTTCATTAAGTTAAACTCCTTATTATAGAACTCGCTACCGCGATCTGTTTACAAGAACTTTGGTTCTTGTTGAGTTCCTTTGAGTATTGAATCAAACGCACGTGTAATTTCATTCCCTGTTTTATTTATAACTGGTACAGCCCTTGTATACTTACTAAAAGTGTCAATAGTTGTGAGAATAGCCCCTATTTAATTGATCTAAGCCTTTCAAGTTCCCAGAGTTCATTTTAACCAAATCTGCCTGCCATAAATCATGTATGCCCTTTGTTACAACAGGGCATATAATTTCGTCTCGCGAGCTTGTGTAGTTCTTCTACAATTTGTAATCTACTATTCATTCAAAGATTTTGAAATCAATTGAGCAATAAAGATCATATTAATAGATATAGGATACTCAGCGGGTGAAAACGTATCCGATCGAAGAAGCCATTTACAACATCAAACTCGTGAAGTACAATTTCATCTTCTGATGGTGCATATCGTACTCGACTACCTTCATGTATTCCTAATGGTAAATTTCCATATTTTATTTGACCACCGCCTGATGAATATATAGCAACAATAGGAAACTCTTTATTCTTCTTAATCCAATGGAAACCTATAACTTTGAGCTTCTCAAGAAAAAGGATTTCGAAATAGGGTGTGCTTATATCAAAGAGATATACTTTACCACTAACGTTGCCACGCGTAAAGTCACGTTCTTTATTAGGTATTGAATATATTTCAAACAATTGAACGCTGCGTAAATTATGTATTGATGTTAACAATTCATTAGATTTAGTATATATAGCCATATACACATCGCTTTTCAATGTATCTTCTAGGCCTTTTAACTTTGCAACAATATCATTCTTTATTTTATCGTTATTAGAATTAAAGTCTGTTATAGATATAAAGTTTTTAATACTATCTTGCACCTCCCAAAACTGAGTCACTGTAGGCATTAGAGCTATTGATGCTTGTACATTACGAAAGTCATTAATGTCAGCATATTTTTAGGTAAGTTAAGAATATTAGTCACAGAAGTATATTTTGTTTCTAGATCACTAATTTGTTTCTGAATATCAGCAATGAGTGTGTTGTGTGTTAATGTAGTATCGTCTAAACCTTTCAACATATCCTTTAACCCATTAACTATTTCATTAACATCATGAACAGAATTGAATTTTGCATGTTCTAGTATTCGCCTCTTTAACTTCATTTTGAATGCTCGTCAGCACTTCGTCTAAACCGAAAAGATCTTGTAACGTTGGAAGGAATGATATACTAGTTTCAAGGTTTTGCAATTGAACCTTAATAGTTTCTATCAATTCAGGGAGGCTTTCTGTTGTTTCGATTACAGTTTGAATATTGCTTATTGTCTTTTTTATTGTTTCTACTTCTTGCGAAGTTGGAAGTGTGAATAGTTCCTTGGAGAGCACTTAATTTTGATTTGATTGATTTTGAGTTGTAGCTAATTCATTTAAAGACTTACGTATACTCTCGATATCAGATTGCTTCGGTGTGTTCTTTTGTATTTCTACTAATTCACTTTGAACACTGCTCACAACATGCTGAAGATTAATTAAATCTTTAGGAAGATTAAAGCTCTCTAACTTCTTATTTAATTTTGCGAGTGCTTCCTGTAAACTAGTTAACTCGGTAGGAAAATTATTTACGATGTTCTGTAAGTTCTTTAGTTCAATTTGAATATTTGTGAGTTCTGACATATTATTAATTATTGTTTCAAACTTACCAAGCTTTCTACTAATTTCCGATACATCACTATAAATGGGTAGGTTGGTTAGATCGTCACGGAGTTTATATGATTCGTCAGTAATAATTTTAAATTCATTTTGTAGTTTCGATATAACTTCTTGCATTTCTTAAAGATCTTCTTGGGAAGCATTATTCTGAAGAGCATTTTCTAATGTATTCACAGCTGGTTGTAGATTTCTAAATGTGTTTTGTAGCTCCGTGAGCTTTGTTTTCAGATCATTAAATAAATCTTGTGCAGCAGCGTTTGAAATGAATTAACTCTTTATTGGTGTTACTTCATTTTGAATCGTTATGATATTTTGAACTTCAATCAAATCATTTTTATTTACCAGCTGTGAATACATAAGAATAACACTCTTCAACTCATTATCAAGCTTTTGAAGTAAATCGATTATATGTTGCTGTGCTTCTGTGATTTCAGTTTCAATATTTAAAGATAATGTATTTCGTAGTGCATTGATTTCACCCTTTATTACTTTAATCCAGTACTGTTAATTGATTTTCATTAATATCTGAAGGAGTATCGGATAATGTTTCATGTTCATGCGACTTACATCACGGGTATCCAAATAAATATGTTGGCATTTTAAAATAAACTATATATAATATAAATTAATCAAAAAAGTTTTTATTGTCACATTAAACATTTGCACCAGAGAGGAAACTAAATAACACACGTATATGCCAAGTGATCGGGAGTTAGTTTAGCCATCGATCTTTAGTGATACAGGCATAGTGATCACATTCACTGCCATGGCTGAATCTTTGATTTATGACAATTTTCATTAAAAACAATCATCAACAACATGAAATAATATACAGATACATATACAAAACGTTGAGAAAGATTTCAATAAATTAATGAATAACATGTATAATGCAATCTAAATACAAATACAATACTTATTTGTGTATTACATCAAGTCTTAAAAGCTTTTATTAACCTTAAAGGAAAAACAAATCTAAGATCTAAGATCTTACAATCTAAGATGCAACACTTATCATCATGTGCGTCAAGGGCAACTTTGTTTACTTTTTCAGTGAATATGTCCTGTTTCTCTGATCCGAATTGTTTCTGTTCTCTTCTTTGCATCTCTTCTGATTGTAAACACTGTTTAAAGTCATTGAATGTAATAGCTTGCTTTACAACGTTTTTCCGTATACCCTTGACTCTTTTTCAACTTTCATTATTTACATCTTGTATCACATACATCTTAGCACGCAAACCAACAAACTAACTAATCGGTACACCCTTATACTCGTCTTCATCTTCCCCAATTGCATCTTATTCTTAGCAGGAAGCTTATATGGGTTGGGCTGCTTGTAATTACTGCTGTCGAAATAATCATATCATGCATGTCTTTATAAAGTCATTTGTTTTGATGAAACACACAAAGGAGTCAATATCCTTGTATGCAATACATATATTCTCTTGATATCGTGGTTTCATGATTACATAATGAAATTGATACATAAATAACTTCGAAAGATTCAGCACAGCTGCTTCTACATAGTTAGCTTTATCTAATTTTACTGTTTTCTTTAACATACGCACTAAAACTTAATTTTCATCCTAGATCTCTCGTGTCTTGAATCGCGGTGATGCCACAAGCTTTTGACACTTCTTTTCATCAGTTACAAACCTCACATCAATACGATTCCTTACATTCTCAATCGACTTTCCATATATAGCGTTGTTCATTAAGTCTTTCTTAGAGTCTAGTAGCAGCTGTGCAACGTTTTGTATTACTATTGATATATGTCTCAAGCCATTTGGATTGATTGAACCATAACACCTTATGTACCTTACGAACCTGCAAATCCTGTTGTAAATGAAACTGTAGACGATAGTGCACTATGTAATTCTGCGTATCATTTAGCGTCAGTAATAACTTTTCACATGTACCTCCTGGAGGAATTCCATTGATTTTAATCATGGGGAAGTCTTGATGTGAGTCATGCAACTTTTCTGGATAATGCAAATCCACTTCAGCAAAGAACCCTTTCTCACTGTTTACTGCATACTCTTGTATCTTTTGAGCGTCATTCCACTCTGATGGTGTTGGGTCCCACATAAAATTACCATAAGGTAATGCTTCAGTCATCGCAGTCCCGTATAAGTTATTCATATCTAGGTACATTAGATATGAACATTCTTCATCAGGTTTATATTCGTTAACATAGGGATTTGCCTTGGCATGGCGTAGAGTGCATTTAGTAATTCCTCCTCTAATTGACTGCTCTATAACCAAATGCATGTTTACATCTGTTAAAAGCTGAAGCTCTTGTTTGGTTTCATAGACCATTGCGTTCCATGCTAATTGGGGTGTTGTATACATTTGTGTAAAGTCCAATCCATATGCCTCGAAACATGTATCTCTAAAATTTTGAACCACATCAGCTGTTAATAATACATCTAATTTTAAATACACATCGTGATAGTCACCAAAGGTTTTACATTTAAACTCTCTCCACATCTTAGCAAAGTCATAATCTTCGTCACTGCATACAGTGTTATTAAAATATTTCTTGAGAGGTATCTGTTTTGCACTGAATTTTGATTAATCAGTTAGATACTCATATGGAAAGCAACCCTTACGTGTAAGAAGATCCATTTCTTGTGTGGGCATGTGTTTGCGTGTATGTTTCAATTTAGTCTGTTCTAATTTTGAGACTAGACCATTTAAATTGTGAGGCAAGAATCGATACAGATCCAGAAACGGTAACTCAATATCACGATCACCAATGGTAAATATTTTAGAGAATGTAATGTAACGCTCCTCTGTTTGTGCTATGAGTTTAACTCTACCAGGCTGTAAACCTAATTGTTTTACAATCAGGTGTGCATCGTAATTATTTAAATTATGTAGGAAAATCGGCACAATGTTTGTCTTTTTATTTCCAAGTTACATTTATATCATATAGCTCCAATAAAGCTACTTATGACATGGTTGTGATGGCACACTTTATAATTCTCTGCTGTGAAATATCAGTCACAAGCAGCACAACTTGTTGCTTCGTTATATGCTTGAACTTTTGAGCAGACATTGGAGAGAGAGGTTGCGTAATTGATAACTTATTAACAATGTGAATCAGTTCGTTTCCCATGTTAAGAAGAAATTTTTCAGCCGCATTGTTACCTCTATATATAACTGGTTTCGATGGTTTAGCATCGCACCAATAGATAACCAAAACTGCATCGCTCGTGGCGTTGAATCTTATCTATATATGATGTACTGTGATTGGGGGAACAAGTACTGATTGGTTTAAGAAAGCACTCAAAATCCACAATGATAATAACATCACTTTCCAGCAATGAACTTAGTTTTTTAAATTTAATAGTTTACCCGGGTTTGGCATGATAGTTTTTGTTGCTTCATGCAGTTTACAAAATGTAATGTGTTCTAACAGTTTCTAATTTGTATTGAAGTGTGACAAGCATCTTTTACAATAGTAATATTTGTATGGATCTTTAGTAGTTTGACTCAACTTGAGCGACGACTCGAGTTGAGCGTTAGACTCGCCGCTTGAGCCGAGCGGATTGACATAACCGTCAGAAAAGTAGTCAGTGGACGATGTCATAGTAATGCAAAGTTATGTAAATTAACATAAAAAAATAAAATTCGTAGACATTTTTTCTTACCCAATTCATACTAAAAAAGGAAAACAAATTTTGTTTATGCATGCCTAAAAAGAAAAGCATGAGGCGAGCTCTCATATACAGTCACTTCATAAATTCTTGAATTGACGCGCCCCATTCTTTTAAACAAAATATTTTCTTTTTACTTTTTAGTACGGATTGATTAAGAAAAGAATGTCGTTAAAAGTTTCTTTTTTGTTTTATTTCGATGTCAACGACTCGCTCGACTCAAGTGGCTGCTCAGTACCTACTCGAGTCGAGTCAGTGGTCACAACTGCTCGAGTCTAGTAGAGTCGGCCCTCACTGTGTGCTCGAGTCGAGTCGGTACTCAGAACTGCTCGAGTCTAGTCGGTACTTTGAAATGTTCGAGTAGAGTCGAGTTGGGGCTCACTATATGCTCGAGTCGAGCCGAGTCGGTGCTCAGACACACTCACGCTGCGACTCTGTTACAGTGAGCCGAGCTCGAGCGACGACTCGACTCGATGCGTTAGACTCGCCGCTCGAGCCGAGCGGATTTGATACTTGGTCAAAGCATTATGTTCTTCTAAATCTTTCTCTGTTATCTCTATTCATTCATTTTTAATATTTAAGAAAGATAATGTGTCGCAAGAATGTATATCGTCACACTTTGCAGGGATCTTTTAATATAGCCTTAAATGCACTATTCATCCACTTCTCATTAAACTTTCGTCTCTTTGCACTTGGTTCAACACAGTGCATAGATTTAATGTGTCTATGTATATATGACTTTGATATAGATTTGTCGCAATGATTACAAATCCCTTTTTACATTTTGGGAGGAAGGGAAAAAGAAAACTATACGGTATATAATATGAAAGTGTTTGCACTAACTTTTGTTATAACATAATAACACGTAGAGCTTAAATATAAGTCTGTTGCAGGTAAAAACAGCACTTTGTAGCTATTAAATGATTGTATGCACGTATTAAAACTGTTAACTCTCGTTGATATGCTATTATCACAGTAGTGTTTGATTATAGATGTGTTTCACACAAGAAGAATACTTGGTAACTGTTGATTGTAGGTGTAATGGTGGTATGTACACTCATGCTCCAAAAAAATTTCGCATTTCTTTATTAGACAGTTTTTGACCAATAATATTTTTCTCCTTAGTTTCTGACGTTCGCTTAATTGTTATACTTGTAAAGTGTGTAAAAATGAATATTTCCTGAGATTTTGTCACAGAAATATTAATAAATAACGAAACTAGAAAGAAAATATTAAAAAGTGAGAAATAGTCGAAAAAATTCTAAGTCAGAAATTTGACAACATAGGTAAATTCGCAGGGAAATTTAGAGGAAAAAAAGGAAAATTGTTTTCGCTCGCCGGAACAGTCCATATCTTTAGTACTATCTGAAACTGAAAATAGGGAAATG
>JAGDQP010057444.1:0-12746 GCA_022664845.1 Lepisma saccharinum | reverse complement strand
GACCTCTATGCCTCCATCCCACGTCGCATCAAGGCTGTTCTGAAGGCGAAAGGTGGCCCGACACCATATTAATCTGGTAAGTTGCACTTTCGTTCAGGTGTTTCCATTATTCTGATTAGCATCTGTATATATATATATATATATGTATATATGTGTGTGTGTGTGTGTGTGTGTGATTTGTCCGCCATATTGGATTGAAGATGACGATTTTCTCCAAATTTTGTAATTTTCCCGTAATCTACTTTGATGATACATCGACATATCACATTTCGTTTGTCTAGCTTCAGTGGTTTGGATTGGACTTGCACTGGGCATACTTTACATAGTTGTTTTCCCGCAATTTTTGATTCAAAATGGCGGTATTTTCAAAATTTTTATATAAGTAACTTTGTAGGAAATTTACATTGCGAGTCCTCTGAAATTTTCAATTTAAAAATGTTCTCTAAAACCTACAGGAATGGAATTCTATGCTAAAATCTACCTTTCAGTCGCCATTTTTGAAGATGTCCCTCAATCCAAGGTTACAAATTTAGCATTATGATTAGGGCTCTTAAGTGTACAATTGTGCCAAATTTCAAAACTTCTCAACCGTTTGCACCTAAAAAGTACCTAATGACTGGACTATATGGGGACGTCATGTAATATCCGGACAGATAGCGGATAATTTTCGGATGCCGGATAATATCCGGATAACGGGTTATATTCGGATGACGGATAAAATCCGGATAGTTAAATGGACACCGGATTTGTCATCTGGTTGTCTGGAAATTTTGGCTATCCCAAGAAGACAGTATAGAGACATACTGTAGGATTTGGCTCGTTTTAGCTCGACTCGACTCGAAATTCTCTCTACAGAAATTCGAGTCTAGTTTCGAGTCGAGTTGGACAATATTTGTCGAGTCGAGTTGAAAGATTTCTCTTACGAGTCGAGTCGAGTTTGGCGAAAACTCGACTCGAACTCGCTCGTGTTGATCCCTATATATATATATATGTAGTACAAAAGATACGTATCAATTTCGTAGTCCCTAGTCCATAATGGGAACACTGCGAAGAGCATTGCATTCGCTTTCTGTGTAATCCACTTCTTAAACACTGTTTCTTCCCTTCCATCAAAATTGTCAAAAAGTATTTTCTTATTCTCGCATCCTGAGCACCATCTTTCAAGACATGCTTCACCTTCACTGTCACATGTTAGGGAACGAACAACATCTTCTGGGGATGATTCGGTAATCATATGTAAAGAATGCATTTTCTTCACGAGCAATGAAAAGCTTGCATGTTGCATACAAAGACAAGTGTCTCTATGTTTCACTACTGCGGCTACGATCCAAAACGGTCTTGACCTGCAAAATAACGTATAAGAAATTTTAAGGTTGGGATATTGAGTCCTTTTTATGTAAATTCTTCATCGTATCGTTCAAAAGTCTCTTTTGTCATTTTACTTTATGCCGCGTAATCGTGTCCTTTTTTCCAGGGGTCACTCTACTGTTCTCATGGTTCTTCAAGAATTCCTGTATAACTTTTTTCTTCCTCATAGATAAACTTTCTTCTACCATATGTTTGACTTCTTGAGTAGACGTTCGTGTAACTCTGTTCGACGTAAGGGACTTCAGGTAGTGAAGACATTTTTATTTTTTCACTATTTTCCCTGATAATTTTGCCAGGAGTTCTTTTCTTCTCTTTCGGGACTGCTCTTCTGTAAAACTCTCTCTTATCTGCTTCTCTATGACAATTCCTTCAAAAAATTTCTTCCTAATCTTTGGAGTTACTTTTTTGGACGTCAGCAAATGTTTCACATTTGTTTTAGGTCTGTCTTTATTATCTATCTGTTTCCTTTCAACAGCGCTTCCGATATTTTTCAACATCTTTGGACATATGTTTCAGTTTTCGTTCTAAATGTTTGATTTTTCTGTTCTGCTTGTTCCTATTTCGTTTTCTATTTTTACGACCTAATTCTGTTCTCACACTGCTTTTATTAGGCACTGCAATATTGTCGTAGTTGTCTTGAGAACATCCCGGTTCATCCTGCGAATTTGGACTAGAAGGAGGACTATTTAGGGTCAATTTGTCCATCAGGTTTTTCTTTTCTTTTAAGTTTTGCCTGTATCTTCGTGTTTTTTCTCTCCACTATTTTCTTAAAGCTCTTCTTTCACGATCAATCATTTTGGACTTCGCTGTTTTAATTTTGTTTTCCTTGACTCTTCTTTTATATCTTTCCCTCTCTTTTCTTTTCATTTCTTCATACCTTTCTTCATCATCCTTTATTTTTCTTCGAAATTTCCTCATTCGTTCTTTATCACTTTGTTTCTTAACTTTACCCATCTCTCTGGAAAGAAACACAAGTTCTCCCAATAAGTATGTAATGAAAATAGTCGTAAATTGATATGCGAAAAATGTGATTCGTCACTTTCAAGGCAGAGGGGCGTAAGTGACATTTTTTCGGAAGAAGACTTCTGCAAATTTTCTTGTCTCCCTTGATGGTCCACACCGGGTGGCAAATCATAGTAGCTGTATTGCAATTTATCTAGCTTTGAGAACCACAAATTGTATGTTAAATTTTTTGCTGAACCAGCATAACATGTGCTGGAACCAACAATGTTTTTCCAGCATGCATGGTTGGTTTTGAAACCTTTTTTCTGGATCCAGCAAATTAACTGAATACCAGCATTATTTGTTGCTCGAATATCCAGCATGCATGGTCGGTTTTGAAACTTTTTGCTGGATCTAGCATATGCAGCAAGGAATACCAGCAAACCCAGTGAGTCTCCAGTAATTCGAGCATTTGGTGTTGGAACCAGCAAGAAATTTTAACCTCGGTATGGCATTAAATATGCTCAAGCAACTTTCTCTTTCTTCTGTTGTAAAATATATGCTCTTCTGCCTTGAACGCAATTAATTATGTGATTTTTTTTGCAGGAAACGTAAACAACTCATCTTACCAACTGTGGCGGATTTACGAGAGGGCTTTCGGGCTGAACTCCCCGAACGTTTTGGGATTTCTAAAAAAATAAAGGTTATTCATGCCTATACTCATACTTCAAACCACCCTGCAATTCTATGATTTCTAGAAACTAATTATTTCTGAGAGAAACCCCTCCCAAAACACTTTTCTAGACTCGCCACTGCTTACCAATGCATATTTGGGAATCAGTAAAGAATCAAACCTCTCTCACCCGGAAGGAATTGCATCACATATTTCCTTTTGGAACAGGTTATGTATCCCAGAGAGTTCAATCCTGTTATAATCTCATTTTTGAAAAAAAAAAAAAGGCATTATGAAGATTCAATTAATTTACTAACATCTTTTATTTGTCCTTATTGGTGAAATGCAAGTTTGATAAATTGCCACTAGACCGGGGATTTCTTGCTCTCTATGGCACGAGGAAACCAGAAATTTGGGTTTGATCTCCGGTTGAGTAGCATTTTTTCCAACTTGCACATTTCCATGTCTCTGCACTACAGTGACTTAAAGTGTTTCACTTGCAATTTTGTCCCTAGTGCTAAGAAATAATTGCTCATTGTTTATACTGCTGTTTCCTTCGACTGACTATATTTTGTAATGTAGTATGTACTAAAAGAATCACGAGTCTTGGTTTAACTTTCTCAAAATTGAAAATACCATTAACAGAGTTTAGTGTCAAAATTAATTAATCAAATATAAAAATAAGCGTATCCAAATATCAATCCTGTATGCTCCGTTACGACAGTGTATCAGTGTACATTATTATTCGTAACGGAAGATACATATACGGAGGATACAAATTTTTAACATTTTGAAAATAAAGCACAATAATACAAATTTAAAAAAATAATTATGAAAGGATGACATAATTCAACTACACCCATATTGCTACATTGACATTGTAAGTGCATTTTGATTGTTCATAGATCTTACCTCTTTTACAAATTTATCAGGACGTCCTCGGAAACTTGACACTCTGATATTTGTTCTGCACAGCTCAAGCTCACTCGAAAACTCACGCTGTTCTGACCAGGTAATTACTGCGCTCAACTTCTCCTTATCTGGTGGGACAGGGCTACCAACTGTTGAAGTATTTAATTACAGAAGTTTCAAGAACGGAGGATACAGAGAAACCTTGGGACACCTATAAATGTGTTATTACATCATAGAGTTTTCATATTTCTTTGACGGAAAGTACTCCAAAGACAGCAGCATTATTCCGCCCATAATTCAAACACGAAATTAGATTTGTAAATTATACCATATTTGAGAGAAGATTGCTTGAAGTCGTCACAAATAACCTTGGGACATGTAACGGAGGTATACAAATGCCAATTTTCAAATAGAAAAATACAGCTTAAATGCGATAATATAAAAAAAAATGTTCATTAGCCTATTGAGTAAAACATAATTTATTGTATAGGATGCCAAGAAAGCATTCATTTTTTTCAATAGTAATGAAACAACATACACGGACACGGAACGTTACGTTTTTTAAATGACCCATTTATAGTGAGCCAAAGATGCTTACAGGCCATAAATAAAATAAAAATGCTGGTGTTGATCCTGTTTAGTATCTATAGAGAGAAACAAAAACGACAAAATTGAACTTTTTCTACGTATAACTGTTAAATGAATGCACCGACAGCGATTAAACGTTTTGTGTTCTATGAAGGACCCAGGTGTAACAAAGATTTCACCTGATTTGTTCATTTCGATAGGTAAGTACAGTGACTAGTATAAAAGTGCTCGTAATCGTTGCACTTTCGCAAGGGTTCTTTCGTCAAGGAGCGTCATTGATATAAAATGAAGGTTTTAACACAGTAATTCATATTCAATAATATCAAAATTTAAAAATACCAAAAGGGAAAATTATAACCTGGCTTGATTGAATACAATAAGGACAATTTCTCTCTACCTGCTTTGGATGAGGCGCAAGCCTGCGTAACAGACGGACAGAGCGAAATTAAAAGAGAAGCAAAGCGTTTGGCTTCGAATTTCAAGTCCATTAGAAATTAATTGGTTTTTAAAACGTTTGAACACTTTTAGAAAATTACCTAAAAATAAAAGGAGACATTCGTTTTGAAGCTATAGGGAACATGATAGATAAGAGTCTGAACTAAGGCTCGTCCACACATTGTCCCATTTTTTTTTTTTAAATTACGAAAAAGTTCTAGCAAACAGCCAGGATAGTACTTATGGAATTCTGTGATATGAAGTAGCGAGTGTCTCAGTTTTGGTTAAGTAGGGTAAAATCTAATAAATAGTATCGGCATGTAAATTGTATTATACTACTTGCGTATTTGGGAAACCGTTTGCCCAGTGCAGTGGCGCTATCAACCAGAGGGAATATGTATTTGTATTTGTTGTGTACCTACACGGAACACGATCAGTGTAGAGGCCACACAGCTCCAGAAGAATGTTATTAAATTTCGTATGGTTAGAAGTAATCATTTGAATGAGCAACTAAGCCCCCACACACTCACAGGCATATATGAATTTTGTTGCACTTGAAACGCGTATTAGTTATCTCATATATTAATAGTAAACAGTAAAAAGTTAATTGTTTCTCATCTTTGGGACACAAAGCAGTGTTAAAATTAAAATGGCCATATCTTATAAAATGTACCACCAGGTTTCTTCTAAAATGTACCACCTAAAACGACCTTCAGTTCAACAAGCAACCCGAGCAAGGCAATGGTAAGAAATTGCAACAATTGCCAGCGACAACTCAACAAGCTGGTGATGCTTTGGCTCAGTGTTACAGCGCTCACCTTTGGTGCGTGGGTCTCCGGTTTGAACCCGGCTCGTTCTACCTGGGTTTTGTGGTGGGCAAACACCGTGTGCGTGGGTTTTCTCAGGGTCCCACTTTCTTCATTTCAGCAACTCTTTCATCATCATACATTCGGCCTGAGACAAACTTGCCAAAAGGTCTTAAATAAACTTCCATTCAAGTCAACTAGCTGGTGAATTATATGCAAAGAACGAAAATTGAAGATTTGATCTAATGTTTGAAGTGTTGCGTCTGGTTTCATACCAAATGCGTGAAAGTTAGTGCAAAGAAGTACATATTTTATTGTTCCAAGTGTAGAAGTGAATGGAAGTGGATGCTTAAAATAATGTATTGTGTTAAAGAAAGTCTAGTTTTATTCTGCAAGTAAGGCTAAAATTGCCAAAACTCCCATATGTATTACAATCTATGACATAAACACATAAACATTATCATCTTAATGATTTTCATCTTATATTACTCCTTCCAAATTTCCATTTTACTACCTGCCCAATTTATAATACTAGTGGTACAATGTATAGGGCATGCTTATAAATCGTAAAACTTTGCATCTTCACACTTTTTACACCATAGCTTCTAAACCATAATACCTGGAGTTTTGAAAATGGACAGGTATATGCTTAAAGGACCAAGCTACAGTACAAATCATAGAAATTCTCAAAGTGGTACAATTTATAATACTTTACCTTAGTTAAGCTGATTGCCAGTAAATTTTGACGTCATAGGATGGACAATGAAATGACTGAACTAAAGGTGAATTCTTTGAAGCACTTATTACTTCATATCATAGAGTTTCATAAGCCCTATTCTGGCTGCTTTCTACAGCTCTGATATTGTCTTTCGTCTTTTCATAATTGTCAAAAATCGGAAAATGGTGGGACAAGCCTTGGGGCAGACTCTTAAGGAAACCCATTTACTACATATAAGGAAACCCATTTATACTTATTTCAAAACTTTGTGAAGTCAGCGCGAAATTAATATTTGTTCACTATATTAGTATTTGCTACAGTAACACTATTCAACTTATTGTAAACATATTAATAATATTTTTTAAAGACCTTTGACTAACGTTTGTTAAGCTGTATTAATTTTGGGCCTACCTCACAAAGGTTTAACATATATACTAAAATGTTCTTAGGTATTTAGGTTTTTTCGCTATTGACACTTTTGAATAAAGTACTAATAAGTAAAGTACCCGAAGTGAGGACTCGAGTTGCTCATCAAGTGATACCTTAAATTGAAGCTAGTGACGAGTATAGTACACCTGTGAAATCCTAGCGGCAGAGCTCCAGTAATAAATAGGTTATGGCGGGTCAAAGTTCAAATAGAAAGCGAATTTAGCTGCTTGTGATGTCCATGTTTTGCTGATTATCCCGATGGTAATACGTCGTCAGTTGCTCCCAATTAATGTAATGTGGAGAATGATATCCCTCTCTCTGCCTGATATCCCGCTTTCTTTTATACGTGTATGAATGTCCTTGTGCATGTTTGCTCCTGTTATTGATTTCAATAAAAGTTCTTTTTTCTTTTCGTTCCAGAAAATGGAAGCAGGTGCTATCGTTCATGTTCTGTATGAGAAATATGGATTTGTTAATAGGAGAATGAATAGGTATGAAGATTCATTGTACAAACAAATAGTGGAGATACTTGAGGACAAGATGGAAATCATAGAAGAAGTTAGAACTCTTGGATTTCTGGTAACAGTGATGAAAGCGATGATGGAGACTACGGTGATGACGTCGTTGATGAGGAAATGCCAAGTACATTGCAAGGTTCTCAAACACATCAAGAGTGTCCGACACCTGTAGCTTCTTCAGGTGAAGAATATCAGCCTTCGCCAAGAAAACAAAAACACATCTTGGACGATGATTATAAAGAAGCAGCTTACATGTTTTGGACACACAATGAGAACCCGGAAAAGAAACGAAGGAAAGTTTCATCTGTCAAGTCACAGTATAGATTAATTCAATCGAAAAACATCCTCTTTAAATATGAGAAATGAAAGGCAAAAACCCAGTTATAAGAAACTTAATGCAGCAGTTCACGATAAATTCAAAGAAATGGTCGAGAGATGTGCAATTATACACGACAGGACTCTTCGCTTTTGGGCTCTTCAGATAAGTAAAGATCTAGATCCGGATAATACTCTAAAATTCAAGGCATCTCGTCACTGGCTGTCTAATTTTAAAAAGAGAAACAATATCGTCAGTTGTTCTATCACACATAGGGTTAGCAAAACGTGGAAATCAAAAGAAGCTGAATTAAATGATTTTATCAATGTGTAGTACTTTGTACGTGCCTCTTTCCTTCAAATAAATCGCATTTCAATTCAAAACCATGCCTTTCTGACATTTGTTCTGCCTTTCGTTGTGACTTGTTTCAATACAATTCGCTTTCTCTTTGAACTTTGACCCGCCATAACCTTTTTATTTCTGGAGCTCTGCAGCTAGGATTTCACAGGTGTACTATACTCGTCACTAGCTTCAATTTAAGGTATCACTTGATGAGCAACTCGAGTCCTCACTTCGGGTACTTTACTTGTAAGTGTTTGGTAACGGTTTGAAAATTTTAAGTAAATAGCCATTTACTTGTCATTATTGCAACATTCTTTTTAAGGAATAATAATAGGGTTACATGTAGTTGACCCGATAATTTAACTAAGAATCTAAGTCCAGATATATTCCATGACCTTTCAATTGAGTGTTGAAGTTGTGACTTAATGGTAGCGGTGGCAACTTTCTTCATTCTACCAATTCATCCGATCTAAAGTACTTGTATAATATACTGAGAAAGTAGCACAGTCTTCGCGCCGGAAGCTGAAAAATAAGGGTCGTAGGCGGAACCAATCACTGACATCACTCGCAGGAAAGAAGTAAACGATGTCAGTGCATTGAGAGGGTTGAAAGTTTAACAACACGTGAGCTTGAGATGTAATTGCAAGTTTTGCTGTTCTTTAAATGTGTGTGTGTGTGTGCTTTTGTTTTTAGTGTGGTGTCAGTAACCTATTAAAGTGTACATAGGACTACGTACGTAGTAGGTACTCAATTGCCAAACGCACGTAAAACAATATTTTACAAGGATGCCTTGCAAAAGTGCAGTTGCTTCGTAAAAAAAAAAAAAAAAAAAAGCGAGAAACACAGAAGGCATAACTTACATTAGGTTTACAAAGGATTTTGTTACTTGCCACTTTCCATGATGACTGCTCAGAACAAGGACTTCTTTATGCGGTGGCTCAGTGGTAGAGCGCTCACCTCTGGTGCTTGGGGTCATCTGTTCAATCCCACCTCATGCAATTTGGTCTTTGTGAAAGAGAGAGTTTTTTCCGTTTCCTCACACTTTCTTCATTCCACCAATTCTCTCATCATCTATACGACCTGAGCCAAAGTTGCCTAAAGACCCTAAAATAAAATTCAAATACTTCGTTATCTAGTGGTTTATTTAGCACAGAAATGCCGTCATATGGATTCAAACTTACGTCTTGTTCTGATAAACTTCCTCCTGTCCTGTAAAGGTTGGATAGATATAATGTCGCGAACTGGACTTTAAAAACCAAGTCAGTATTTCCTTCAAACCGTAAAATATATGGAAAGTGCATTTCGTTCGTACCATCCTGCAGAAAATTTTAGTACAAAATGCGGAGTAATTAGAAATATTATTACTTTACTATGTACAAAGCTTTAGTAAATTAAAAAGTTGTACGTTAGGTCAAAACATGAACTTTCATTCGAATTAGGCATTTAAATTTGAAAATAAATGAAAATATTGGAAATGCCAATAAAACAAGAAAATTGTCACATTACTAGACTTGAATCGGCAGTTTGAAGAAGGCAATAAACGCCAAAAATGTGAAAATCTACTTTATGCCGGATTTGATATCTGGAAGGGATGGCGCATCTATACAATACATAAAGAAAGCAAAAAAACATTAGTAAAGCCTTCAAAAATAGGTGCGAAATAGAGATGGGCAAAACTAGCGTAGCAGCTATTTTTCACTGCTACATGGGATAAATTGCTATGACTGCTACAACCGATGAAAAATAGCAGTTACTGGCTTAGCTGCTATTTTTCTCCGAAGCTTATTAATGGTAAAATCCATTGTGTCCTGTTTTCTAAACAAACAGAACTGCTGGGAGAACGGAACAAAATGGCAGAGACTTGTCTGCAGAGAGGACAACTATTTCGTGTGAACACTACGGAATTAGTACGGAATTAGGAATCTGTTAGGCTTGTACGGAATTGCTATAAAGAGCTCTCAGAAAAGCTGGATGATAGTTGGCTATGGGGAGTAATGGATAAGGCGTTAGACTTGTAATGTAGTGGTTCCGGGTTCGATACCAGTTCAACGCATAATTTTATTTTTAAAGTGGTTTATATTTTAAAAAGGTTGTTTTGAAATGTTATTGTTTAATTTGTTTTATAACTTTACTTGCATTTAACGTTTCTTGTAATATTTTCCGTTTAGTCTGATTCTGTAGTCCAATTCACATTTAATAAAATATTTTAAAAAATGGGTAAGGCATTGAACTTGAGATTCAGTGGTCCCGAGTTCGGTACTCCTTCACCTAAAGTTTTATTTTTTTATTTTTAAGAAAAATTCCTTTTTATTTTGTAATTTCGAAGGAAAGCTCTGGTCTTGCGATTATACATTTTTCTTCCTTTGAGGCAGTGAAAACAGTACGCACATTAAAAATTCCATAAAATTCACATAGTTTAGAAAAAATGAACCGGCAATTTGAAGAAGTGAACAAGCGTTATAAAATCGAAATTAGTTTACTAAAAAACGCACCTAAATTTATACGCGCTTATCATAAGGTAGAAGAGAAGAACGATAGCTAGTTATAGAATGATTTATCTGGCCTTGGAAATATTAGTCAGTTTGAAGAAGGGAACAAGGTCACTAGCGTCTCAAAACAAGAAGTCATATTTTCGAATGTCTGAGAAAACACGATTCAGTCGCGTGTGCAATAAAAGAGAACACCATACCTGACTTTACCAAACTTCTACGTGGCCTTGGTCACTAATTTTATTAAATTTCCTAATGCGTTTATATAATAATAATAATAATAATAATAATAATAAATCACAACCATATTCAATCCACTACTGGATGAGGTCTCTCCCCGAAGGGAGGAGTTGGTCTACTGGTCCCACGCTGTCCAGACGGGTTGGGAGAGGACAGCCGAAGCTCTCACTGTGATCGCCACTGTATTTTATGCACAGGAGCTCCCCAATTGTCCTCACGATGCTGGGTCAACACCGGGAATCGAACCCGGGACAGCTCGCGCTGAAGTCGAGCGAGCTACCGACTAGGCTACGCAGGAGCTCAATGCGTTTATATATATATCGTATATATGAAAAGAGAAACTTTTTTTCTTTAAAAAAGACAAAGAAAATCACACTATGATTCGATCTTGGGTTCTCCGTATTAGCTTTCCGACATGCTACCAATCCACTAAATTGATAATTGGAAACTGTCTGCTTGTCAGTCTCATTTACGATGAAGGAGTAATGCGCCTGTGCGAGAATGATCCCACCTTAATAGGAGTTCCTTGTATTTGAGACACAACTACAGGCACTTGTGACTAGCGACAGGAAGAGTGCATTGTGAAAACACGAGTTAATCGTGCGTGCAATAAAAAAATACCGTACCTGACTTATCTAACCTCCACATGCGTTTGTTCACTAATGTTATTAAATTTTCTATTCGTTTATACATATAAAAAAAGAGAAACGTTATTTTCATTAAGAAAAAAACTACACCAGGTTTTGATCCAGGGTTACTTGCATTAGCTTTCGAACATACTATCAATACGCTAAATTGCCAACTGCATGCAGTTGTTTGGAAGTACTATTTACTGTTAAGGAGTAATGCGCATGCGCGAGGGCAGCCATTTTGGCAACTTCCGGAGTACACTTGTGTGAACGTCTAGAACTTGTCCTGTGAACGTCTGGCTTCGTCTTGCAATTGTGTTCAATTATAGAGAAATTATTCCTCTATTTGTGGGGGCAAATATTACGTAGACTTTAGGTTTTGTTATTTGGGGGCTAAAGAGAAGTCTACTCGAGCGTAACTCAGATAAAGGTTTGAGCATTCGCAAATACGAGAGGGACGTTCAGCGTGAGTTAAGTGGATATTAGCTTTAATATAATGGTAACTTCTGGGATAGAGTATATTCTAGCTTTAGGAATGAAATGGATAACAAGATTTTACATTTTCCCTAAAAAGGCGCAGAATCTCAACTCGAAGATTAATGAACAAAATAAAATACAGCACACACCGAAAAGCTATATTCAAATCTAAAATATTCAACAGAGCACACGAATCGTTCAGGCAATGAAACTATTTAAGCACCAATGTTCTAAGAAATCCTTGAAACATACCTTGGAAAATAAAGTTGAAAGTTGTGTTCTTCTAAGACTTGTATCAAAATTGACTGCTTCTTTTAAGATGAGATTTAAACTATTCTGGACTTCCTTCTATGTTTCTTGGCTTCCTTCTAGAACTGTAGTACAGAGTGACAGCATGGACCGGCTGTGTGAGATAGCAGATCGATTGGTCTGTTGGGGTCCTTTATATACGGTCTTGAAGTGACGAAATAATTAGGTTAATATAGTTCATTGCTCTCTTGTTTGTGCGTCTTAGTGCTTTCACGTGACGATCGTATGATGTCTTAAAAATGAACAAAATGGCCGCTTAAAGGAAAGTAGAACAATAGGTCTACGTCATAATTTCCGTAAGTGTGTGTGGTTTGCCGTATATTGCTTTGCTAAAGGGTGTTCGTGTTGAGATTCTCTGCCCGCCATCTTTATTATTCTTTAGAATTTACAACAGAATAAAATATTTGTGAAAATAAAAGTTAATTATAGAAATATGATTACAAAAATGAAAATTTAAGAATAAATACAAAATTAATAATGATTGACAATGAGAGGCGATCACATTTGCCGCTCTTTAAAAAATAAATTTTATTCGGATACCCTAGTGGTATCGAT
>JAGDQP010057443.1:0-12746 GCA_022664845.1 Lepisma saccharinum | reverse complement strand
ATATATATATATATATATATATATATATATATATATATATATATATATGTATGTGTGTGTGTGTGTGTGTGTGTTGCCTGTTGAAATCCGTGCGTTATGATTTATCCCCCCCCCTGGCTAAAATTTTTAATTCGTACATTGTCGGCCCCTCACGATCATATTGTTAAGACCCTGCTAGTTAAAATGCACAAACATCCATACCCCTGGCGGGATTCGAACTCATGACCTTCGATAAGATAAAATGAATTTTATGGGCGGTAACAGCACTTCCGCGATCTTCGAGTCGCTGGCCTAACGCCGCAGACCACACGTCTGCCTGGTAGGCGCCACTGCTGTCGTATTTCACACACTCAGGAATTAATTTTATTATATCATGGGCGTGTAGTATACTCTCAAACCAACCAACAAACATTTACATAGAACATTTTAAAATAATTTTAAGTTAAACATACTGCAATATAAAAAAAAGTTAATTTCTTCCTGAAAAGTGTACTAGTTATCAGTTCCATCTATCGGGCACCAGAATCAACTTTTTCTTAACGTGAAGTAGAATCGAGTTACATGTGCACTTTTTTTGTTCGAGTAACCCACTGAAACTTAATTAAACTAAGTCCCTGAAGAAAAGCTAAGCGACTTCAAATCAGTAAACCGAGAAAGGAAAACAACATGAAGGATATTATTTGTCACAAAAGCAGGTAAGGGGAAATTAATGCCAAAGCAAACCCATAGTTATTCGAGCACTGGACAAAAATACACTTACCCTTCCTACAAGAAAATGGGTAAGAGAGGTACCAGGGTAAACACACGGGGTGCCAGGGAATTTACCCCCTTTCGCATCGTACATGTGTATGTTTTGCAAGTACGTAGGCTAATCGCTGGTTAGTGACGACAGAACAAAATAATATTAATCAGGAACTTGCTCATTCGTTTATTAACGAAACTGCACATGAATCGAATCGGTCATTGTTAAAAGCAGATACGTGCTATGTATTTTTAATGGTACATTTCCCCCCTTTAACAATGACCAATTTAATTGTAGCGCTGAAGTTTGTCGTACAAAAGCCTGTAATTTGGTAAAAAGCCCCGAATTTTGGGTTTACAACCCCTCCAGTCTGATTTTATTTTGTAAATTGAAAGCCATGAAGAATATTGACTCTAGGATTGCTTAAGGAAAATCTATCGTTATACAAGAGGAGTGTGGGAGCGGCGCAGGGAGTTGAAATAAAGGGACGGAAAAATGAACGAAGAAACTCATCAATACGTTTGCTTTGAGACTGAGGGGGCATACATTTTCCTCCCTTTTAGAGTAAGAGGGGCGTATCTTAAATATGCATGAATTGAGTTACACACTTAGACTACTTTGTTACTTATCCTGTAAGGCAGATAGGTATAATTTTCCCCCTCGATTTCTCAAAATATGCTTTTTCCACTTATGCCCCTCTGATTCTAAAGGCAAGCAAAGTTTGCGCCACTCTACCTCTACGACTTAGATCGCGCATATTTAAGATACGCCCCTCTTACTCTAAAAGGGAGGAAAGTTTACGCCCGTTTGTCTCTAAGCCCCGAATATTAACAACAAAAATTGAAATAAAAAACAGAAGCTTTGATGAGGAAGTGGGGGACGGCAAAGTATGGTCTTGCACAGGGCATCACTCTCCCTAAGTCCGGCACTACTTCTAAAAATCTCGCACACTTCTTATACATATTTCTCACACATTTTGAGTACAAAAATCACAGAACTTCTAAAACAAAAATATATGCAACAAGTTTATTATACGTGTATTATTTTTTTGCAATGTGTAGCCTAAATAGTTTCGTATGTTCTTTTCTGACTTTTCTTAAGAGCTTGGATTTCGCCAACGGAATACAATCAAGTTTTCCTTGAAAGTATAAATATGTTCATTTTTGTTGAAATATGTATAGATATGTAGCTTATATAAGTGTTTAGTGTTGTTTTCGTATGCCCGGCCATGATTGTTTTATATTGTCGTAAATTCTTTCTGTAATTGAATGTAATTATTCTTATTCTTGTTGTAAGTGGTCACAGAGAACAAAAGAAGACAGTGAACCTAAAAATAAAAAGCATGATGTAAGTACATACAGTCAAAAAAAAAAAAAGCATCATCTTCATTCAAGGTCGGCAAGATGTAATAATTCCATTAAGAATCCACAAGTCTATCTAATTCACGCGTAACAAAAGAAGCTTCTTAGAAAACGAGGGGTATTGTCGGCGTTATAATGTATAACGAGGTTGCGAATCAATAAATTGGACTTCCAACAGTGTCTTACAAAATGAATGAAAATTTAATGCCGCATGTAGAGGTGAATATTAATCTGTAATATAATGTCCAATCTGTTACAATAATATTGTTTGAAAAGAGTTTATTGACTCTTTGTACGTAACACACACGTATCCTAATTATGTAGAAAATAATTTGACCTTGAAACTCTATTCTTAGATTGAATTGTTATTAACGTCCTAAACAAGGGCGTCGGAAAGGGGGCACTTTGTCGCCGCCCTGGACTTTTGCTATTATTGTATTGCCATTTATATTAAGTTATGTTTGTATGTTTTTTACTGCATGCATTTCATAAGAAGTTTGTTGCGATACTGTCGATACATTTCCTGATTTTTTTCTATATCAACGTCTAATCTATGTAATCACGATTACACCAATTTATACCCACAACACAAACTTCGTAAAAGCACGAATGGCGTTATTCGTGTACACAAGTACCATTTTGTAACTTTTATTTCTTTGAACGTGCTCTTTTTTATGAAGTTCACTACAGTTCGTTTAGAAAGTATATCAAAAACAATATTCTCTCTCTCTCTCTCTCTCTCATATATCATCATCATCATCATATTCAGCCGTTTTCTATCCACTGCTGGATGAAGGCCTCCCCCTTTTCTTTCCACATATCTTGGTCTGCTGCTACCCTCATCCATGTAGCTCCTCATATATATATATCCCAACCCGTCTGGTCAGCGTGGGAGCAGTAGACCAACTCCTCCCTTCGGGGAGAGGCCTCATCCACTAGTGGATTGAATATGGCTGTGATTTATATATATATAAACGTATATTAAAAGCCAATCGTAATATACATATTCTTTTAAACAAAAGATGTGTTGGTAAACAACAAATTTGGGACAGATTTTCCTAAATATATAGTCGCGTCTTAAGATGTGCAAAAGAAGAAAAAAATGTCTTTGAACAAGTGATGATGATTTATCGCAGTGTGAACGGGGTCGGGAAGAACGTGAGCGAGCGACAACTACCCGACTACGCGTCGGCATTTTTATGTCGGCCCGATGTTGGGTCGCCGACGTCGTTCCGACTTTTGGCGACCAAATGCCGACGTCGGGCTGGCGTCAGCTTGCTTGCTGGGTACTTCTAAATTTAAAAATGAAACAGGGGTTGATTTTGCTTTCTTTGCTAATTGCAACAAACACGAAATTTTTAACAGCCTTTAAAGAAAACACTTCTCGATAGTTCATATACTTTGTTAGAAGAGCTAATTGGTAGGTCAGGAGTTAACTCACGGACTAGTTCTTGTTGCTGCCAAAATGCTCAAGATGTCAAGAAGTGTTTTTCCTTAAAGTTGTTCAGAATTTCGTGTTTGTTTCAAAGAAAACAAAATCAATTCCTGTTTCTGTTTAAAAATTTTAAATTTTCCTCTAATACGTATTTCTGACACGCCATTGTTGTAAAAATGTTCACCATCTGATTCCGCATATCCAATGTCGTAATTCACTTCATTATCGAGCCTTTGTTCAGTATTTTCTTTTTTGTTACACTATATTAATGTTGATGTACCAATTAGTTCTTGTAGCTGCCAAACGGTACCTTATGAGCCATCGAAAAGTATGTCCTCTAAAAGTTGGTACTGCCTCTACATCTAATACATCTTTCTCTCTCTCTATGTGTATATATTAATTGAGATTGAATTTAAATTATTTTAAGGCCTTTAGGCATTTGAGGCTCAGGTCGGGATAGTGAAAGAGAGAGGATTGTGGAAGATATAGGGTCAGGGCCTATTTTGTAGGAACCATCCCGGCATTTGTCTGGTGTGCCAGAGGGAAAACTCTGGAAAAGAACTCAGTTTGGATGGAGAAAGCAAAAATGATGCAATGAAAGAAAAGTTACTTTTCTGGAGTTAGACGCGATAAACATGGTAGATATTACGATTTAAAATGTGATGGTACCCGGTCAGTTTATTGAATATTTGGTCTCCTCTAGTAGTGGCAAACATCGTACTTGAATCACAAAACGCAGTGTTTCAAACTGTACATATTATACCAGGTAAGACGTGAAAAATTGACATTTGCTATGTTAAACTTGAGACAATATTTTCAGTTGAGAAATGCGTCATGCTAAACTAAAATTTGCATATGAATTTGGGTCAAAATTTCCCCTTCGTTTTCAAAATCCTTGGATCTCGAGGAAAGTGGTGCCTTGAATAACATTAGGGTCTATTTATTTCCAAATCCTTCACTTGTTGTGGCAGTTGTTTCATATCAGATATAAAACGTTTTCTGAACTCGTTAAATAACTAAATGTTGATATTTCTCCGATATTTTCTGGAGGCGAGGATCAGTAAATTTAGAACAAAAATGAGAAAGTGATACTCAAACGTATACGAAAGATTACGTTTCCATTTCTGTCATTTAGAATCATAAACGAGAACACATTGACTCTTCGAATCAAAGTGAGAGAAGGCAGACCCGTTGTCATAACCCCACTGCAAATGTCTGGTGACGACGGCCAATGCTGGAGAAGGTGGTGTAAGGTTAGTCCGTGGAGAATGTGCTTTTGACAGTTGTGATAAGTAGTTTCAGCGACGGGTCAAATAAGCGAGAAGCACCGCAAATTTTTATATATGAAGCGTATATGAAAATATTTGTGTATGGATACTGTAATGACAGCGCCTCTGCAGAATATCGGAGAAAATGTGCTATACGCCAAGCACTGAATCGAGCTGTTTGTTGGTAAACGTCTTTCCCTCGCGGCGGGAATCCAGGACAGTTCCTAGTGTCCATGTAGAGTCGGAACGCACAGCAGCACAAAAGTGGTAGAAGCGAAGAACATTGTGATCAATGTTCCGTAGCCCAACAACAAGCACACGTAGAATTTTCACAGGTCTTCACTCGCGTATGGCGCACATTACATTTAGGGGTGCTGTACCCCCTTTCACCTGCTAAGTGGCACCGAGAAATCCTCGTTCCAAACTCAATTTTCTGTCAACGTGTGGTGCAGCATGCTTGATGATATGTTGTCTGATCCAGTGTTCTTCGATGAAACTTTCACTGGCGAAAGACACCTACGTTGCTTGCAATATGACCCACGGCAACTTCTTGAAGATGTGCAGTCAGCGCCAAAACTTTGTACCCCGTCGTAAAATTTCTGCTCCGACTAACTTTCGAATGGAAAAAACATATTTGAGTGCAGTGTTGCATTTTCTTCAAGTTGCAGGAAACTGTACTTAAATTGATCTGTGAATTCCAAAGTTATTCGGAAAAGAAATTTTACGACTGAGTACAAACCTTTGGCTTTGACTGTAGTACCCTTGGCAATCCAGAGCTGTATGTAGCAGGATACGCACTACCCGATTCTACCCGTACGGCTATCCAGCATATGAATCGTAAGTCTCCTAACCGGTGGATCTGTCATAGCAGTTGATTACCCTGACCACCCAGGTCTCCAGATCTCAAGTCAACGGAATTTTGTTTATGGGCTGGAAGATGTACCGCACCAGGGTGAACAGAAGGGAGGAACTGATCATTTCTCGAATAACTGGTACTATTACCCATATCAACGAACGTCGAGATATCATTCGTCAAACAACCCCGTCATGTTCTACGACGCACTGAAAAGTGCATTGAAATGGAAAGTGTTCGTTTTGAAATTTACTTGTTGTATGTTCCACATTTCATACTGTATCACCTCTTCAATAAAATTGTCGCTAAGGTTGTTTTTTAAGTCAGTCTTTGTATTTAATTTCTTTGTAATTTTTGATGATGTAACCTCATAGTATCTCCGCACCCATGTTCGAATGAACTTTTTCGCTTAACATGATCCATAATGACACATTTCTCAACTGTAAATATTATACCAAATTAAACATTCAAAATGTCGATTTTTCACGTATGACTTTGCTTTATGTATGATGTTTACTGTTACCGGTACTAGGAGATCCCAAATATTCAATAAATAGGCGTAGTGGACCTTGGAAACATGTTCATTAATACCATTTTGTTTACACCATTTGAAAGTTATTATTATTTTGGTCATTCAGGATTTTGTTGAGAGATAGACCAGACTATTTCCTAGATTATCTGTTTACACGCTAATTATTATTGTCGTTCTTTGTTGTTAAGTGGGAATTAGTGAAGGGTTGCAAAGACATAGATGTAATATTAAAGTTGAGAATAAAGAATCTATACAAGTGTAGTTAATGTCAGTAATTTTCGGCATGATATTATGTAGATAATTTAGGTAGGAGGTACCTTAAGAACGAGTATTTATATCCTGAATCGTCAGATACCTGCTAGTTAGTTTACATGGAATATTTTGAAAGAGAAGCAGTGTAGAGTGATTGGCCTGGACGAGATATGAGAGGCTGGTTATATTGATTACTATTAGGACATTCCATAAGATAAAAAATGTTTTTTACGGAATGCTCTTGATAACAATGGCTTGTTTCAGCATGGTCTGAATTAGGAGGAGATACGGTTTAAGTACTACAGTTGCATTAGGCCATCTTAATTTGCGGGGTGGAAATAAAAGTATATTATATTTTTTGTAAGAATGTTTAGCTGTATTTTTTCTCTTTTAAAAACAAAAATATGGAATATTCCTTCAGTCTATCAAGTTCACCAAATGTCACACATTTATTTATTTACTTATTTATTGCAGTCCTTATGTTAGTTACAACACTACCTTCAGCTTATATGATCTATACTCTTTATCGTTTATGGTTAATATAAGGTATCTGGTTAATATCGTACAAACATGTCATCATACCAACATACAAGTTTCTCGGTGAATGCAATATTCAACCTTCTCGTTGATTAGTCACCCAAACAAATAATTAAAATAATTTTAAAGGTCATTAAAATGGAATTAAACTTTATATCCATGATTAAATTAATATTTAAGAAAGAAACACTGTCTTCCGAGATTCGAACCCTAGTCTTTTGCGTGGAAAATCAACATGCTTACTATACGGCAACGTTTTTCTTCTCAAAGAAAGTGATTTTATGGAATTCATTGATTCTCGACTTCTGCTCCGACCACTGGTGAGCTCATTTTCCACACTAGCGTTCTAACGGTTTTATGTCAACTTTCGTAGCTTCATGTGTTATTAGAGAGAAAGAGAGAGAGAGAGAGGAATGAAAGGTATCTAAAGATGTGACAATTTAGAATGCTAATTACTTTGATTAATAAAGTCTTTTTGTATTAAACCTTATCTGGTTAACACCTTTGTATTCTTACCCCAGTAGCACATATGCAGGGAGTACGCCAGGAATGTAGTCGAAAGGGGGTGTCTAAAGTTATTGGGGGGTGTAATTCATATTCACTTATACCCTATATTATAGTCATCCATTATATCTTACCATGTATGCATACATGCGCGCGCGCGTGTGTGTGAGAGTATGTGTGCGCGCGCGCGTTTCTGTTTGTCATACTTTTCAGAATGGGAATTGTGCATAACCACATAAGGACAACTTCATTACTTGTGTGTAAATAGCAAACATTATTATTATTATTATTATTTTGAATTACTTGCGAAGAAAATCAAACAACTTATTCCTCTGTTGTGGGGTAGGAAACTGATTTCTGACTACGAGGAGATGTGATCTTTACGCTTCGGATCATTTTCATCGATTAGAATGAATTACCAACAGAACTATTATCTTTCCAATAATTTTAGATATTCTTATTTGTTTTTTTGCACTTGTCTAGCTTTTACAAGCCTTAATTTTGTAAAATATGGACAGATATCTACTATTAAATTTTAATTACTATGAGAGATTATTTGTCTCAGCTATGTCTTTAGAGCAAAAAATAATACATTTTAAATATAATAAGCTCTACTTTTCTCAAGCTCCCCTGAAAAGTATATCAAGATTACATCACAGTTGATAAAATAACTTAGTGGAAATTGTATGCACTTCTTATTCCAGGGTTGTCGGATCGATGCCCAAAGTGATCAACTTCATTGAGTCTTTCCAAACAAATGCTGAAACCAGGGCATACACTTCCACAAATTCAATTCTCCCTAACAGTGTTAAGGTGAATTGACCTACGGATTGTAAAATATCATTTTTAGTTAGGGTTTTTTTTTTCGGAATGCTCAATGAGAATCAGAAATAAATTAAAAATGCAAAATTCAACTTTTGACCAATAAGGTTATTTTCAGGTTAGTCGCTTACATTTATTTTCGGAGGAACGTTTTTGGTATCTATTTTTTGCTTTTCTGTCGCTACAAACCAAAGCATTGATGGACGTTTGAATAAAATTCTTTAAACTTTCACGACGAGAAAATATTATTCATGATCTCGTTTCTTTTTCAAACCATGCAGAAATTTGCCACACTGACGTTTCTAACACCTAAATTCATGTCTACTAACTCAAACCTAAACTAATGGTACAACATTCCGTAGAGCGCCAATGTGTACCAGACGGCTTTTAACTCGGCCTGAGCCTGAGATCTTAAATGCCATAAATAAAATAATATTTAAACGGCTTTTCGTTGGGTAGTACGTAGTCAGCGCATCGACTCTCGTCGCAGTTGTACTTTGGCTCCCATGACCCCAATTTGCTCCTTGTTGTATTCAAAGTGTCTCCGCAATATTTATCACGATACTGGATAAGTTTCAAAATTCTGCGAATCGAACCCGGAACCGTTCTCACCAAGGGCGAGAGCGTTAACCATATGGATATCCGGGAGCCAACCCAGAAACAAATTCTGACTGGACCACGGCATGCCCCCCCCCCTCCCCCGTTTCGATTTCCGAACCGTATAAACTCTGCAAGAAAGTTTCGAATCATAATTAACAGAAACGGGAGAATAGTCCATGGTTTGTAATGGGTTCCAGTACGCCAAAGATTCCAAGTAGTAGATGTCACTATTACCTTCATGCACGTAAAAACTTTATTTTCTATGGGACAGTCTAGTAACACTTTTGACTTCGGCCCGTCACGATTCGACCCTTTATAAAAGGTTAAAATCCACGAACAACCATGCCTCTAGCGGGACTCGAACACGGGAACTTCGAGTCGTTGCCCTTACGCCTTAGACCACACGGCTACCCGGTCGGCACCTGCATGCACGTGGCTATTAAAATATTAAATTTAATGAAATATTAAAATTTTCAGAAATCCCGATTGTCTGATGAATTGTTGACTACCGCAGCGAGAAACCTCTCTTATTTATACTCTTAGAATTTCAAATATTGTCAGTTCCAACATAAATAAGAGAAAGCGCACGCACGGCTGCGGTGCTAAACATTTCATCTGAGAGTAGAATTTTTTAAAAAAATTGAAAAACTATGTAGCCAATGTCATATTATCTTGACTAAGGAAATTGTTTGAGATATCTCTTTTTTATCTTTAGCGACAACGTAGCACGTTCAGGGGGAAAGAAGAAGCTATTCTAACTATTGTCTGTCTGTATGTGTGTTTATGCTAGTCTGTACGTCACGAGTTCGAGTACTGAAGTCTGGCAGAAGTGAATGAGTGTTTGAATGATACCTTATTTAACTGGGATCTAAGTGGCGAAACATATGACTTTGTCTACAGCCACTTGTGGTATGTCTGTAACTGTATATGTGAGTATATGTCTAAACATCACGAGCTTAAACTACAAGTCAATCAGTGTTAACACTTCCGAAGATTTATTTATTTCTGATATCTCCATATACAACTCGGAGACTATTTTACATTGGAGCTTAGCAACAACAACAAGCATGAACACTAGCAAAGGAAATTGGACGGAAACGGACATAGCCTTAAAATAAGATATGATCCAGGCATTTGCATAATAAGACTTTTATGAAAACTTCAGTCAGAATGTTCGTCTCCAGGGATGGAACCCTGGACCTCCGGAAAACGAATCCAACGCCAAAGCATTGAGCCACGGCCGCTCGGTGTTTCATTTCGTATCGCATTCGTTTTACAAAATGTTCGTTACCGTTAACATGGATGAATTCGACCTATTTTCTCATGAGGGAATGAGAGTATGATGAAATAAAACCCTGAAGAATACAGAGTTAGGTAATGGAAAGGTCGGCGCATCAAGTTTGTAAACATTATTACTTTTATTTCCATTTATTTAGTTATGAAGCGAAGATTCACTTAAATTAGAAAAAGAAATGCATATGTACGAGCTCCTAAACTTAGTTCCTTTGTTTCAATAATCCTGTTCTCCATTGTGACGCGTTTCGCCTTTTCCACTGTGCACACAAAAACAACTGAATAGATAATAAGTGAATGTTGATGTGCATCTGAAGTGAGCCTAGCATCTCTGCACTCTAACACCGCAGGAAGCAGTCACAAAACAGGTGTTTTCATACGGAGATGTTTATTGTTTTCTGCCTCATTTCTTTTGATGCTGATGGATTTTTGTGATTGGACAAGAAAGGAATGTAGCCCCAAACAAGATATTTCTTCGGAATAAATGCAAAACTGCTACCAAGATTTGGTTGTGTATTACCATAACTGCCGTATTTGTAAATCGAAATTCCAGGAATTTCTCACTATTAAATGTCGCGAAAGAACACCCCCCTTAGGGGGGGTGTCCAGAGATTTTCCTTAGGGGGTGTTGTCGAAGTCTAGGGGGGGTGTTGGGGGGTGTAGCGTACTCCCTGCACATATGTTGATTAAACGTTTTTAAAACCGTTTAATGTCCACCTTTTCAACGGTTGTATACAACCAAAAAAACGTTGAAACAACATTAAATCAACGTTTTTTGGTTTATACAACCGTTGAAAAGGCGGACATTAAAGGGTTTTATTAACGTTTAATCAACGTGTGTGTTACTGGGGTATTGATTTCCTCGTAACCTGTTTAGAAATAATTTTACTAATTTTAGCTTACGAAGTTGCAAATCGGTATTTTGAACTATGTCTACAATAATAAACAAAGTGACAATGGTTTTAAATTATATTAAAATATAATATTTTCCATTTATAATTAACACTAACAAGGATTTCTGTTCAAAATGTATATTATCAGTAAAAGGAAATGTACGCCATACGCAAATGTCATTACTGGAGACATAATCCCTTTTACCTAATAAATACATAAAAATATTTAACTTTGGTGCCTAATCTTCAATATTTAACTTTGGTAAGAGGTTAATTACTCGAATGCAATAAAGCTGATATTTTGGGGTTCTTTTACTAAAGTGCAATTACTTTGTAGCGTAAATCTTCATCAAGTCATTCAGTATGAGCAAACCAAAGCATTCAAACATCAGCCATTTTGAATCAAGATGGCGGCCCGAATTTAATCGCTATTTTTTTATCGGAAATATCTCATTCAGAGGACGATTAGTGATGGCATTTAGTGGAAAGACAATGACCATATTCTTGGTTCAGCGCATAGACAGTCCAAAAACAGGATATCAAGAATCTATAGTTTGCCTATATACAGATATAGTAAATAATTTCAATAAATCAAAGGAAGAAAGTTGGTTGTGTTTCTTCTTGGTACTCAAAATAAATAAAATAAGAACTGTCTCTCTCCTTTTTTTTTTTTTTTTTGTTGTTGTTGAATATTGACAACTCCTACGTTCTAACAATTATCCGCAATTCAACTGAAGGCGCAAATGGACTAAACTAACATTTGAAAGTTATTACTACCATTTTTATGGACCTATAATGTCTTTTGATTCTTTTTTCCGATACATAATGACATAGCTTCCTTCGGCTTAGCTCGAAAAACCCACTCACTACCAATCTGCAGTCAACCATATATGTATATGAACCACAACAAATGGCCTCAGGGGAGGGAAGGAAAACCCTCTTGCGCTTTTCTTTAATCATTAACCTTTTATCCATCCGCTTCATTAAATTTGGCCACAAAAGAGACACCACCTCCATTTCTGACCGTCAAATAGAAAAGGTCAACACCAACTCTTTTGTGTTAGTGTTTTTTTTTTTAAATGCAATTTTACAAAGCATCTTTATTTTATTATAGCAGAAGGACTCTGAACTCAAACGGCTCTTCTGCGAAGTCTTGCATGATCTCCGGACACCACAAGACGATGCATTGATCATAGCTTAACCTGTTCAGAAGGATTACAGCTCCGCGAAACATTATATGTTCTGTCATTAAGCTGTTATGTTTATTTTGTTACACATTGTGCATTATAATGAGGAGTTAAAGGTGCAACGTATGCACTGACTAAAGAATAATACATATGTGTGTGTTATTAAAAAAACAGTTAAGATAATGCTATTATTGAACTCGCATCATCACCGACACCGATACGAATAACAGGTTAGGCAATCGGATTAACTGTTGAAATAACCAAAATAAATTCTGTAGCACTGTGCATGAAGTCTATAACCCACACTGAAGCTGTTCCAAGAAAATCTAGGGATTTTGTATGGACGTACGTAAGAATAGCAATGTACGGTTTGTTTAATTCTCTCCGTTTCTCGGACGTTATTGCTTATACAGGCACCACGTTTTGAGAGATGACGTACGACATGTTTAGGATTATATTCGTGACCT
>JAGDQP010057442.1:0-12746 GCA_022664845.1 Lepisma saccharinum | reverse complement strand
CATCTGGTGGGGAGAAAAAGAACTAGAAAAAAAGAAAGAATAAAAAAAATTAAGATGCAAAGAATTGTAAATTGATTATATATTTAACTGTTGTTTCTTGTTTTCGTTTTTTTTTCTTTTTCTTTCTATGTGTTTTTGTTTCTCTGAGTGTAGGTTTGTGAAATGACTAAGGATGATAACAGACTAAATTGCTGTTGCGATTGTTGTGTGATAACTATATCTTTGATCATTTATTAAGAATAATGTGTGGCAAACCTATGTGCATAGCTTCGCGCAGTAAGAAGGACATGTGTTCGATATCCGCGTTTATCACGGAAAATGAGTATTTTCACAAAATATAAGTAAATACAACTTAAATTTCCCGTATACACATATTACATTATATGATTTGATTTACAATGAATGTTCCTGGTCTAATTTAACGTAATGGTATGCTATTTAATAATAAATATGGTAATATATTACTCTCATTCGTGTACAAAGCTGTTCACTGACATATCTTGCACTAAAGAATTGACACAACTGTATAGTAATTTTAATAACTGGATTGTAACTGCTTATTAGCTATTAGTACTGTGTTATTCATTGAACACAGACAATAGGGTTGGAGGAACAGTAATAAAAAGTGTTTAATTGAGATTTGCAGTAAGACAGAGTGCTTTCTGGGGACTATTCATTACATATAGGATATAATTATGTCATTTTTATAGCAAAAAATATGTGGTTAGTTTAAAAGCACTAAATAATTGTCCATTATAGCCCCTAGCATGTAGCAAAACAAAGAATGTGTACTGTATATAGCTTACATTCAAAAGGTTAATCATCCACGTGAAGGAGTATCCTGAAGAGGTAGGCAATTTGCAAGGTTTTTATGACTATAGGGTCTCTTACACTACTTTGCAGTGTATTTTTGTAGATAATTTGCTTTCGGATTACTTAACTTTAATAGATTGCGGAATTGATAGGTAACATTACAATAGGCAGTCTGGAACCAACATTAGTTTGCGAATATTGCTGAGAATGTAGAGAATTTTATAGAGATGTAGATTTTCAAAATAATCGGTAATACAAATTTATTTTTTCGCATTTTAGAATTTTAGAATTTTTTATTTTTGACTAGTAATTTCTATTTTTGACTATTTTTTTAATATTATTGTAGGTATCAATATACCAGTGCAACAGCCTTATGTATGAAAATTAGTTTATTAACCAACACTTTTGTTTGTATTTTTCACGATAAATGATAAATGTAAATTCTGAAACAAAAATTCGATATGAATTATTGGAGTTCATAAATTTCAAGTTCAAGGTAATAATAGTAATTTCAGATTTTGTATCATTTTAAAGTAGAGTATATCAACAGACTCAGACGAATATTTCAGAAGATTTATTAATAAGAAACAATCTAATGAAGATAGGATAACCGGATTTATCAACAATTTCAAGTATAGATTTATAAAAGGAAAGTGAGGAGCAATAGAGGTCAGTGATGTGATGATCTATTTGGTTCGCTCAAAGTATATTTAGAATTTGAGTTTGTAGGTTCAACACTCAAATAGGTTGCGAGACGTATAAATATATAACATTTATTTTAAGTTTTTACGGTATAATTTACAAGTAAGAATCAAGTACGGATAAAAGCGATAATTTAATTTATATAGCAAGGTTATTGTCAGTACATAAGCCAGTTTTAACATCATATTTATCTTTTGTCTATGCGATATTACCATTTTTATAGATAACATAATACAGCGGTACGAGGACACTTTTTGAAGAAATTTCATTCAAATCTTTTACTACTAGTTAATCGCGGTAGGAAGGGCACGCCTACGGTAGATAAATTCTTCACTTTAGACGAGTGGAAATAATGGAAAAACAATATATTGTCCTACAACATGTTTAAATATGTAGGATACAATTAATAGACCAGACGAATCTTACTTTTGCTATATCTTTGTAAATAGGCTTTTGTAAATTGCATATTCTTTTCGAACATACTTTCTCCAAGCATTTTTCTTTCTCTGATTCGTCTTATTTCAATCGACTAGGTCTATGCTAGGTATTAATTAATACATAAAATTTAATAACATCTTCCGTAATTACCACGTAGAACAAGTATAAAACAATTTCCTTTTTATGATAATAATAATAATAATTGGTCGGGATAATCTTCGTCAAAATTTAATGCAATTTTAAATATATAATTCGGCGGTATTTAAATTTCTTAATGTGTAAATTAAAAACGCAATTTAAGAAACAGCATAATTGGTAGATTTTCACATGTGATTGATTTAAATTAGTTTTTAAACGAAAATAAATAACAACTTATTGGCAAGAAAATGGTTCACATTAATTATTAAAATTCAGTTTGGCATAAGTGTAAATTTTAGTATTACAGGTTTAATTTTCAGTTCGTATGTACAACAGAGAGTAGAAAGTATGATTCACGGAATTTTAAATTTTCACCATTTGATTTACAAGTTTAAAATCCACAGTATTTAAATTTTTCTAAATTTCATTAAAATTCCATTAAATTAGCAAGTCAACAGTGATCAATGATGCTTGAAAATTATAGAAAATATCATCTTTACGAATGTAACCCAGAATAAGAAATAGAATACCAAGAAACAGGTGCAAAGCACAAATTGGGTAAGTTCTTCATTTTGGTTCGAATAAATTCGTAAATGCTCTTCGATATATTATACAATGAGCTAAACTCACATCAATGTTTACAGTTTGACATTAATTTATTTTAAATTTCAAGATCAGAAAATTTAGAAACAATAATACGGAACAAATTAATGTCATTGGTACGGCAGTGTTGTTAACCCAATGTCACAATATTTTCAGGCCAATTCCATCAATCACGAAATTAAAAATAAACCAACAATTGAAAATTCAATAGCAAGGAATGTGAGCTTAGATTTTTTCATAATATAACGTTTAAACGAATTTTTTTCTCTCATAATTTAGGTAATAATAATAATATTTTAAACACATTCTTAGATCTTTGGTAACGTAAATAAATTTGTGTAATAATATAATTCTAAATGTAAGAAATTAAGGTAGTTCCTCTACATAAATGAATAATTAATTCAAAGGTGTATAGAACGGACAATAATTTTATGGCTTAATATAAATAACAACTGTTACGTATTATTTTGATCCCATTCGGTGGGAAAGATCGACGAGATGAATATACGAATGAATATAAATGAAAGTATATGAGGTTTTGATGCAGCATTATTGTCTAATGATGGCAATAATATAGGATTTTCAAGTGATTTTATTTTTGTTTTTTAATAAACGACGATGTATAAGCGTAAACAATTATTGACAGGAATAGCGATTTTTGCTTCTTATATTTGGTACAAGTACTTGAGGATGCATTAACGTCCAACTTATATTAGAGGGCGCTCTAAGGTCATAGTCTGCTCGTATTTGGATCATCTATAGGAATCATGGCGATGAATTGGTACTCGTTAATGAATTAAAGTACATTAGAAGACGGGTGCTGATGCAAAAGCTCGCATGTGTTTCCATTTTTGACGATGGAAAGGCAAAGTAATAAATAAATTTGAAATATTTTATTTATATGATTTTTACCGATTTTTGACAATAACAAACCGATTCTCACAGGGTAATACGACTTTTATTTGATAGTCGTTGTAACTCGTAAACTACAGCAGGATACGACAATACAGTGTAGTTGGAGTTAGCAAACATTATGATACGTCTATATCAGCAGATGTCTATATACCATAGCTCCGCCCGTGGATGATGCACGTTTCCTTCACTATCACAACATAGCGACGACTTCCTTCCATCTTTTTTCATAGGCCACACACCATTCTCCTAGAAATCCAATCAGCAAGAGTGTTTACTAGAACGGCCCACCCACTCCCAATATTTTTTCGCCACTCATCACGTGACATAATTGTCGTCCCGAGGTCAACCAGCTAAAGCGACAAATAAACCTCTCTTCTTTTCAAATTTACACCATTGTTTTTATATTTAGTACAAATAAAGGTGCATAGCGATTAGAAGTAACAAATAAAATGTTTCCATTAAACGTTAATGTCTATAATCCTTTCGATTGTTAATAAACACAGTCCAGATTTCATGTTGTGCAGAGTCCGTAGTAGGGAAAGATTTTACGGTAGGCTTGGCGTATAGTACGTTGAATAAAGCCAATACACTACCAAACTCCTTCCATTTGGTTTAACGCGATTTTTATAGATTTTCTCTTTCATTTGAGCTTTTATACGTTACATTACAGTAACAAGTTTACGACTTATTGATTTTATATGCGGTATCTTTCGTAAACAAGACATTTTGTGTATTTTTTTTTTCAAAAATTTGTTTTTATTTATTTATTTACGTCTTGTTTTACATGGATAAGTTAAGGCCCTTACGGCCTTTTCTACCACTGAACCATGAGTACAAAGAGAGTAATTATCAGTTTCGGTAAACACTACTATAAGATGGAAGAGATTTATAATACAACGAAATTTATAAATGTAAACAAAATAAAGCAAAAACTAAAAGAGAGGAAACAAAACAAAAACTTATCTACACTACAGATTTTAGATAATCTAAAGTTCACTAACCACATACACACACACATACACGAAAAATATAGGTATAAATGCAATGCCATGAGCACCATGAGAATTTATATAAACTAACATTGTCGACTTACAATTAAATTTACATTGACAGCTAAAGAGATACTAGTATTTATTTGATATAAATTGACGATTTGAGAGAATACTATTCAAACATATCTTAGTTGTGTTGCTCTAAGAGGTAGCTGTAAAGCATAGATTTAAAACTTGTTAATGAAGTTGAGTCTCTGATGGAAATTGGCAGTCCGTTCCACTTACGGGATACAGAAACTGTATAGGACTTCGAATAAAAGGATGAGTTATAGTGAGGAATAGAAAGTAATAGGTTTGCGCGAGACCTAGTGTCACGGTTGTGATGATCGCTTAGGAACTTAAAACGTTGCAAAAGATAGGAAGGTTGCCGATCGCGTAGAATTTTAAATAGAAGCACTAAATAATGCCACTCCAGTCGTTGTGAGACTTTTAACCATTGAAGCCTATTGAAATAAGATGTTAGATAATCATAATGCTTAAGATCAAATATAAAACGCACTGAGGCATTTTGAATGCGCTGTAGCCGGTACGTGTGTACATCATCCAGGTTGGTAAGCACTACGTTGCAATAATCCACATGAGGCATTACTAAGGCCTGAACAAGCATTTTCTTAAGGGAGATGGGAAGAAAATTTTTAAGTCTGCTCAAAGAATGTAAAGTTGCAAAGGCCTTTTTAGAGACAGTACTAACGTATTCCGTCCAAGTTAGATGTCCATTACAAATAAGACCTAAATTTTTTACGGTGTGCGAAGAAGGAATTATCATTCCATCTAGAAAGACGTTGGGAGAGGAAGAAGAGTTAAGAGATGAAAGAATTGCTTTAGAAGCTATACGTAGACATTGAGATTTAGATGGATTCAATTTCAGACCGTTATCATTTGACCACTGAACAATTCTTCGTAAGTCCTCATTCAATTTATCAATATATGTGGGTAGCTCACTTGGAGAACAAGTTATATATACTTGAAAGTCGTCGGCATAAATATGGTATTTACAATGCTGTAATACAGATGGCAAATCATTGATGTACAAGCAGAAGGGAAGGGGACCGAGTACACTACCTTGAGGTACTCCATGATGAAGAGTTCTCAAAGAGGAGTCAATACCAGAAACAGATACATACTGCGAGCGGCCAGTTAAATAACTTTGAATCCAATTTACATACTATCCAACATTTTGTTTTCAAGCGGATATTGGAGTAAACTATACATATGAATCGGAATAGAGCGATAAGAATCATTATAGGAGATTCGATATATTTTCTTTTTTGCGTTAATTTTTCTGTAGATTATTTTCTTTAATTTTAAATATATATAACTAGGTTGTAGGTTCAAGTGTATTGATCTCAAGGTCAGCATATATTTACATGTATATTATCTAATGCCAAGCGGACTCAACTCGCGGTAGATTTAGGAGTTTAGAGTCTACAGTATGTTTTAATGTTATCATTTTCTTATAATTTTTTCAGTAATTGCATGTAATTTACATATATTGATTTTACGTTTTATTTTTCAGTATAATTATGTTCATAAATGTAGGATTGATATATAGGATCCGATATAATCAATATTTACAATATTCCCAATATTTTTTTAATAATATTCATTATCCAATTTTAGTTTTCAATACAGTAGGTTAGAGTAGCTTTCAATTAGATTTTTCTTTAATTATTATTTTTAAAATATGTAAAGATTTCCCCACTACTTGCGATTTATAAGGCACATCAATCATACGAACCAATATCACCAAAATGGTACTCACCTTGAAGTATCAGTCCAACATAGCGGTCAGTAATTCCTGTTGAGATAGCAGCATAATTATCCAGTGAGGATCAGTTAACGCATATAATATTAGCGACCTTATCTTCACGACATCTATATAAACCCAAGGTGAACTTCCGGCATGAAAACATTCATTTTGCCCACCCCACGATTTTGCCCTCGTGCAGACCCTTTACCACCACCACTACTATTGGTAGCGACCTTCAGCACGCAGCATTTTGGTGATTCCCACTAATAACTGTGTGATAAATACGAACAATTATATCCACCGATATTCCAGTATTTATGAACACAACACTCTATGAAGATTGCCATTATAAGAACTTTACGCACACAAATTTTAATACACTCTATAGTACTATTTACAAACGTACTATTTACAAACATGGATATTAGTGAGCACATATGTTATAACTGAACGATGTTTCTTCTCTAATTGTGCTAAAAGTGTAAAAATTAGACACAGCGAGAGGTTACGAACACTTACAACACGAACTTAACTCCACGACAACATGGCGTAGTGCTTTGAGACAGAAAGCAATGACCTGTTCTCTATCTACGAGACGTGACATTTCTAGAAGAAGACGTGTGAAGGTGAACTCAGTGCAAACTTGAGACTCAAATCTTTGCTTATAAACAGTAAAATTATCTTTACGCACTATTTACGTTACGAACATAATTTTTTTCACTATTGTGTATCGGAACATATCTCAATGACTTATTTCAGACTAAGTGATAGATATCAATGATTTTATTTCAACTTTATATTTTTGTGTTTCCAAATAGTCATCATTTCTGTGTATTGATTTTTTCTCTCCAACACAGCTTCTATACATTCATACAATATAAACTATGATACAGACACGTGTGCAAGTGCGATGGAAGTTTGTTTGTTTTTATATATTATTGGACAGTTTATTTCTATATCTTTTATATACATATATATCATATGTGTTACAATTTTCAGAATGTTCTTGAGCATATTATGTTGCGATTGTGCTAACAATGCAGTAAATTTTCGACATTTTTATTTTTTTTCAGTTCACAATTGTATGAATTATTAATTTTTTGTTTGAATTTATTAATCCAACATTTTTCAATTTCATGTTCCAGTATTAGAAAAAAAATCAAAATCATTTCATTAATTTTCATTTTTTTTGCTGTTGAAGAAAGTGTGATGTCAAGTGTAGGTAGGCAGGAAATAGGGGAAAATGTTGTATTTTGATGTTCAATATTCAGTTTATCTATAAAAGGGAATTATTTTGTATTTTGCTAGTATTAAGGAAAGAAATATTCAGTCATGCCAAAGATACGTCAAATTGAATTAGCGAGAGTGATGATACACGAATGATCTCAACCTTCAAATATTTTATAAGATGAAATAACAACATGCAACCAGGTGTGGTATGTAATAGAAGTAGTTACATAAGGACAAGATGGTATCAACAGGAAATGACGTAAATTATTGAGGGATGAGAAGCAAGGTCAATATCAGATTCTTTCCAATATTAATAGCGGATGTTATTGTGAATTAACATCGAAAACGTGTCATTAAGTAACGCCGAGTGTAGAGCTACAGGTAAAGAATTTAAGAAAATCCTTGGATCACCTTACATAAAAGTATTTATTCATTCCCCTTTCCACTTCCTTTTTAAATCATATTCCTAACATATTGTCGTCACTTGGGAGATCAAGGTCTTGGAAAATTCTTGTATTAGTAATGAGAGTAAGATCAAAGTTGGTATCCCAGCCTTGACGACAACCAAGTAGAAAGAAACAAGTTCTTCCAAAATTATAAAAACTAGATTCATGAGTGCTCTAGACCTTAGTCTTGGCTCACTCGTGGACGAGTCAACTGAAGTCTGGCAACAGCAACAGTCAAAGACAATTCTTCTCTGATAGTTTGTTAGTATTATAAAGTCAGACATTATTATATTTGATCTTCGTTTTGGACTTAAAGTTTACAAGTGAAATTATTGAACATTAACAGTATTTTAGACAATTCTTCAAAGAGACATGTATTCTATAAACTTTATTATTTGGACAATTCTTCGGTGAAGTTGGTGTCATTAGAAGCTTTACAATTGACCTGCTTGGTGATGTGTTTAAACGCCGCTGCCTTTGTCATCTTAACTCTTTGTTAACATCTCTACAGCTAAAGTCTTTCAGTAGCAGGTGAGTTGAGAATGTTTGAATATAACAGACTATACTTGTATTATGAATGTGTTGTCATTGAGATCATTGCACGAGATAAGATGTATTGATAAGATATTGATTTGTGATCGACTGATTTAATTTGACAGCGTATCGGCATTGCTGGGTAGTTCGGCTACCTGTACGGTATTTTAATGGCACAATAAATTTGTTAAAAATATAAATGTTTTGCCTTCTGTTTAAGTCCTTGCCATCTGACTACGTCAGCCCCCGAATAACGTAGTAAAATTTAAGGACACTCTGAAATAGATTGGTATTGTTTTGATTTCTTCCACAGGAGGAAATACGTTCTTTTAAGACTACGATCTTTTACATGATGTTCGGCCCCATAAAAAGGCAATGAAAGAATACATCTTTCACACTACAATTTAACTCTTTGTATTTCTGTAGCATGTCCTGTACGATTTCACTGTAATTCTCCGCTTTGTTATTGCCCAAAAAGTTGCGCACAACACACTTAAATGCTGTCCAGGGAGCTAGCTCGGCACTGTTTGACTTGCTGTCAAAGTTATCATCAAGGATTAGTTCCCTAATCTGGGGACCAACAAACACTCCCACTAAAATCTTAACATCACTCAGGTTAGGAAACTTATATCGCAAATACTTGAAACCTTCACCAGTTGTGTCATGGCTTTGACAAAGTTCTTCATAAGTCCTAACTGTATATGAAGTTGTGCCAGTATTATCTTATCAGGATCTACCAAAGGAGTATATTTGACGTTGCATTCTCCAGGTACGTAATTCACTCTAGGTTCCCAGTCCTTCACTTCATAATGCTTGTTATCAGCTCGGCTATCCCATAAACATAAAAAGCATTGGTACTTCGTGTAACCGCACTGCAGTCCTAATAAAATACCAACTACCTTTAGATCACAACATATTTGCCAAAAATGGTCCTTGTAATTTATGAGATTTAGCAAAGTTGATATGGTGTCATAGGATTCCTTAATCGTCACTGAGTGCGCAAGTGGTATAGAAGGTTTCTGATTTCCATTACATAAAAGGACAGCTTTAGGGCTGACCTTTGCAGCGTCGATAAATAACCTCCACTCTTTTGGAACGTAAGGAATTCCAGGATCTTCCATCAAACCATTAATATCCGTACATACGCACACATTATCTTGCATTGAGAAATAACTCCAAAATTGCAGATGCCTTTTCCTGTTCACTGATATTTTAGTTTCAACAGCCAGTAAGTTCCACTGCTGAAGCCTTGATCCTAGAACTTCCGCCTCTCGTCTCGTCAGGTGTAAATCACGCACTAGGTCACGCACATTGCCGGATGAGGTGTGGCTCGCGAACACTGTCAGGGGTGAACGTTGGATCCGTGGATGTAGATGTTGATCTCGATGGTTCATCATCAGACTTCTGGGCATAGCTCTTCCCAATTGGTAGGTGGCTCGGGAAATGGAAGCTCATCCCCGTGCGCAACAGGTCTAATTGCGGATTTAATGTTGGGGTAACTTATTCTGCATTTGCTTCTTTTAGAATGTCCCTTAACTACTGTGAGACAAAAATAACAATCATCCATGGTTGGTGGGTTCTCTCCACACCATTGGCACAGCAATTTTCATGAATCTCCGTTTTCCTTTGGCTCATTCAAGTAAAGTGACGTAGCACGACACACAAATGATGTGGGATGCCCAAGTTTTGTCTTGGTCTCCCACACGACAACCGAAATATTTATTATATGCTAGTTTCACCGATGGCGTAATGGATCTACACTGTCCCTTAACTACAAACTGGCCACACACATAACAAAAACTATTTGGTGAGTTAACTCACGAACGCCGTCCTCTTGTCGCCATTGTACTGATCGCAAACCACACTTCTGGTCCTGTCTGGGTATAATGCCATTAAGAGTAAACACGAAATCACTTTTGCAGCAAAGACAACTTAGAAAGTGGATAAACCACACTTCGATATAGAAATGTACAAAACTTCCTCACTACGTGTCAAAAACACAAGAATGAAAGAAAGGGGCGTAGGCAAAGGAGAAGGGTAAATTGAGACTATATTTGTTCATTGTTGTCAACAATGAATCTGTATTTCATTCTTTCTTTCTCTTGCCTCTATTACATTTGATAGAAATATTTGATAACGATTTAATGAAGAAAACGGAAAGAAATTAGATGATTGTATGTACTGTATATGTATTGGGATATATATAGGCCGTACGTATTACCAAAGATACGTTGGAAGTACTTTAAAATTTTATACGTTATTTATTAAGGTTTACGTTTCTAATTCTACAGAGAGTGATACAAGTGTATTGTTGACTATTGTAAACAGTCATGTTCATGTCTTTTTGTGGTAATATAGCAAATAGTTTATTTTTTCAAATTCAAGAGATCTGAAAGCAATATTATGTGGTGCAATAAACAGTACCCATAGTATACATACAAATATATTTATTTCTCTAGAAAGAATAATGCGATCGTTATGAAACTTGGAGGGTTTATTAAGTATCAACTAAGGTTTACTTTGGTATAATTTTTGTGTTATGATACGTAAGGGGACAAGAGCTAGGGGTATATAATATGTGAAAAAGGGAAATATTTGAGGGAATTTCCCCAAAATCCCTCTGTCGAGGGAAAACTGTACGTGATGGAGAAAAACTGAATGTATATTCGGATTCAGCGTAAGAAGGTCCTTTAAGATCAGGTGTTTTCTCTCATGTTACAAAAACCTTGTTAACTAGTGTTATTAATTATAATTTTAGTTTGTAATGTAGTTATGATAATGTTTGTATGGTAAGGGGCATTGAAAATGTACGTAAACGAAGAGAGCGCAGGAGAAGCGAGAGTGTTGCAATTTTGCTCCGGAATTACACACCAAAGAGGAGAGGGGATGAAAAAATGTACGTACGAAAGTAAAAATTCAAATTGAAAATAAACTTGTCTTCAGTATTATTTAAAACGTCCACATTAAATAACCATGTAGTCGATCAGTAGTTTAGCGATTGCAAGCGCCCTAAGCCCCCCCACAAAGGTATTAGAAACCGTTATCTTTTATGTATTTATAATCCCCTGGCCCCCCTAACCCCCTTTCCCACAGTTGAATTGTTGTTCCTATACGGCATTACATTCTATGGAATTTTGTTCATTTTTGATCATAAACTGGAGTTTGTATAAAAAAACATTCAATTTGCGAAAATTTTCATGTTGAAATTTGTGTTCTACACGTAAAAGTACCTACGGAAATGCATCTGATAACTCATTTAGTTAATATAAAGTTTCACCTTCAAGGTTGATTTTACTGCTTAAAAGTCGCTCAAATTACACGACTCGACTTATTCGGGACACAAATATATGACAGAGTGCGAGTCTATGCGTGTTATTTTAGCTTTATATATGCTTCAAATAAGGTCCAAAAACATGTCCGAACTTAAAACTCTCTGAACAGCAAAAAGAGTTCCCTTGTAAGTTTTAGTTAAACATAATATCCGTGTATGTTTGGTCTTCCTTTGGAACTTACCTGGAGCACGGAGAATGGTAAATAATTGGAACAGTGACTAGAAGATGACAGAGCGCACAATTCTATGAATTGTTACAAGGTAAGAACTTCAATGTCTAAATTATTTTGGACATCATTTTCGATAACCCATGATTGCATTCTGTCAAAGATTAAGAAACATAGTTGTGTGCTTAAAAAGCAAGTAAACTAAAAGTAAAATAATAAAATGTTAGTGAAGTTGTTCAAATTAAAGTGAAATTGAACTTCGGTAGTTCTATTCTGTACACTTACATGAAGATAAACAATACATTAAAACATATTTCCGTTACTATTGACGCATTAAGGCAGGCAATGATACGCATAGCTTTTACTATTCCCTATACACGGTGTAAACTTTACGTATGAAACGTATAAATTTCTTATCAGCAAGACTTGCAAGACTCTTGCAAGCAAGACCAAGACCAAGAATGGACGAGCAAGACCAAGACCAGTGATACCGATGCAAGACAAATACCAAGACCGCTACGGTCTTGGTATTGGTCTTGGTTTTGCTCATCACTAATGGTAATGATTCAATTGAGAATATTGAAAATAAACCTCAACATAATGTTAATCTAAAGAAAAGAAAATGGA
>JAGDQP010057441.1:1504-12032 GCA_022664845.1 Lepisma saccharinum | reverse complement strand
GTAATTAATATTTCTGTCATTAAATTCAAGGCGCCCCTATTAACGTAAATGAAACTGGAGATCTTTTGTGTTGTTAACCTCCACTAATCCCTTGTTTGGAAATTAACGTAAAACTTGTAACTTGCGTGAGATATCTTTAGGTCGAGGTGGAATTAATTAACTTTATTCTAAATTTTCGTGCATATCATTAGCATCAACACCTCACCTTCTCATTTTTGACATACCTTGTAGAGGCACTACACATTTTCTTGGCTCCCAACGCACAGGCGTTATACATTTTCTTGACGTCCACCGTTGGGGGTTTACAACATCCTATAAGGTTTTAGCAGTATGCGAATTACGAGGGTGTTGGGGAAAATCTCTCCTGTGAGTGTGTTTGGACGCGCGTATCATGTATAGTATATGACTCATATCGTTATTTTGTTATCAATATAACATTTCATCCCCCTGTAAACATTCCATAATTCCCACCCTGACTTTTAGATTAAAGATGTATTTATCATGTTCGATAAGCAGTTATGCAGGCCATCTAGTGACACAGAGAATTCTTTCAACCAATTACACAAATATGTTTTCTCCAGGAATATACACAGTTTGGAAGATCTGCTTCCGAATCTCGTAAAATTTGTTTACAATCATATCTGAACTATGATATAGATATTTTGTTGGTTCCTGTGTTAAACATTTCTCAATATACAGGACTACAATTTCAACACAAGAAGGTTGTCTCTGTGTGATTTCATTTAATAGCTAGTGTACTATGTATTAGCTGGTTGCATAACGTTTGAGACAAATGTCAAGAAGACAGGAAGACGATCATGTGAAATCAACACACATTTAAAAAAAAATCTACCTCAGCTACTCAGATTTCTATGAATTTTGGTTTGTTGCTAATATTTGTTAAAATCTTCAATTTAAAGCGTAAAACAAAAATATTGTACAGTATTTCAAAAGCACTCTGATTTATTTCAAGAACGGGTTATCTAAAATATATAGTTTAAAATTAATTAGTTCAGCTTTGTAAAAGCACGAATATTTTCAGTGTTAAAGAAGGTCAAATTAAGTACTGCATCGTCAGAGTTGACGTGATGTGATGATAGAAAATAGAGTAAACCTTGTAGGCTTAGCGAATAGCAGCAGTTTGTTGTATCCCCCTTCAGAAAAATCTCTCACTCAATTTTAGATTGAGAAGCTAAAGTTCATACACTTACATACCACTCATGGTACAATTCATCACAAATGGTTTTGTGGAACAGCAGCTAGACAAGTGTAATCCTCGATCGTAATAATTGCATATATACAATCTTTGAACATGCTTTGATTGTCATTTGTTCAGTTAAGACGGTTTGTGCAAGTATATGTCAAACTATGCTATTTGCGACAACGCAAAGATAATTTCTGAGCGTTTATAGCTCCAAAATATTGCATTGCTTGGTACAAATAGACAAAGACAATTAATTGTAGAGCTTAACCGAAAAAAGGGCTATCCATCAACTCTCCTAAAACTGAGTTAGCCATGTAATTTGTAAGCTGCTATATGTTAGCGGAACGAAAAAAACGTTATATATTATGCACTTGATACCTGAATACTTTTAATGTCTAATATTGTATGCGAAGAGTAGAAGAAATCCACACATAACAGTAAATATCTTAGCAATACAATTCTGTGGGATATCTCCTTCTTCCCCTATACCCTTCAACTTTCATCCTTGTACTAAAGAGATTTTGTTCATGAAGTATTACCATGAGGCTTTGAAACACCCTATATATGAATTTTTTTCTATCTCTTTCTTTCTCACTTAGTCACCCTCCCCCCCCACACACACACATACACACGGCTAAGAAGATCACATAAAAACTGACACAAGCATAGTTATACACCTATATAAGTTTTATTACTATGTCGAACTTCTCTCCTAATTTTGGTTGTTAAGTCCAAAAAATAACAACCACCTGGCAACCTTGTTATAACTGTAAGAAGACTTCGGACGTGCGTTTATTTCAGCAAATGAGAGAAAAAAGGGGAAAGTTTTAGATAGAGGCGAAAGAAGGATCCTGAGTGGTGGGAGGCAGATGCTAATTATAAGTTGGTTCTCTCGTTTCCTTCGTGTGCCTAAGGGAACATCAGGTAGATTAAGGTTCAGTCAGAATATATGGAAAACACTCGCGGAAGAGAGGGGAAAAAAGGACGGCCTGACAAACTATAAACGTAGGAGAAGGTGAAGCTACGAACGGTGGAATGGGAAGGAAACAAATTTTCCATTACCCTGGATGGTCAGATTAAGTACCTCTAACAAACCCTCTGCTTTAGAGTATAGTATTGTTTAAGAAAAGAAAATCAATGGTCATTTAAAGAAATCATTAAATTAATACTTTTGAATAAGATTTTGAGTGATCATTAACAATACTCGTTGTTGTTAGAAACAACTTAACAATCTTATGTTTATTGTATCCCCCGTCACGAAGAATTTCTAGTCATTGAATTGAATATGATGCTTTATCGTCTTTAAGTTTTCCGAATATGTAAAGAATTTATTGCTACTATTTTTTGTGATGGTGTTGTGCTGTCCAAAGGTAGGTTTATATCTCGAAGATCTGTGCTAGATGAACCATGGTAGTGTGTCTTTGTAGTTCTGGACGGGTCGTAAGGACAGTATGAAACTACAGTCCCAGCCACTATCAACCGTACGGTCAAGGAAAAGGTAATGAGGAAACGTCCCTTTTAGCCTTTCCATTAACTTATTCTTATGGTCCAGACAGCCAGCTACGATTACGCCGTGATATCTATAGGGGACGGCATGTAGCGAGTATAGCCTACAATGTACTTATCTATCCCACTATTTCATGGAGTGGCATCTGTTATCGAATGTATTATTTTTATTATTATAATTGCCTTTAGGTATTTAAACCTCAGGTCGGGATAGGGGAGGTGAAACTGTTCGGGAAGATGTCGGCGAGGGTCTATGTTGAAGGTGCCATCCCGACAATTGCCTTATATGGCTGTGGGAAAACCCTGAAAAAACTTCAGTCAGGATAGTCGGTCGCTGGGATTGAACCCACGACCTCCCGAATGCTACGCCAATGCTCTACCACTGAGCTGCGGCTGCCCGGTTTAGCAGTGTAGTATTGCCGGAACGACACAAAATTATCGGAAATATTTCTTTTTTGGTAGAAAAAAATTTTTCCTCCTTTCTCGTATGGCGCTTGAAAAATATTTGTTTTATACATAGTTCAACCTGTAGGCGAGACGAGACGAAACGAGACGTGAACCATTGTCATAATTGATGATCATTTGGTTGTAAATGTACAGAAACAGATCAAAGAAGGATCTACTTTTCCTTCGAAATCTGCTCATTGTTACATCTTGTTCCAAATTACGAAAATAGAACAGCTACTGAAATTACATTCTGCTAAAGATGGGCTAATAGAGGTCGTGCGCTAGAGTCATATTCGGTTAAAACAGGAGATTCCTGCTGACTCGCTAGAAGAGTTGCCAAGCTACGGCCTGGCCATTGAGACACTGGTTTAGTTAGTTTAAATGTTAACGTACAATCCAATCGTATTCCAGTTTGATCATAACCGTCTGTTTGTTATGATTCTTTGAAGAAAGTTAACTCCGTATTTTGGAATATCGCATTATACTATAAAAGCCAAATTAATTCTGAGTCCGTTGAGGTCATTCATGGCTTCTAGGATATGAAGAAAGCCTGAATTAAGGTAATATCTCTCTCATGTTCTTTACAACTGCTCTGAAAGATTAATCGCAATATAAAAACAGAACAGCATGTTTATCTGCTAGAACATTGGCTAAAACACATTAAGAACACAGAAGGTAGTAATAGCAGACTTTGAACAGAAATGTCCTGATTTTCAGTCGCTGACACGTCAATTAGTGCGTAATTATTACGTCACACTTGGTGTGACGTTTCAGGTGTGCCATCCGGAGTGACAAAGTCGGTCATCGGAGCATTCTTTTTTGACGGAACTGTTACCAGCAAATGACACATCCAGTTGTTAGAAGAGATGACTATTCCAAAAGTTAAAACCAACCCTCCTAAGCCGAGATCCGCTTTGTGAGGCAACAGGATGAAGAACCATTTCATGTTTTCAGTAATTGAGAGCAAGAAGCGTGTAAGTCCAATTGTGGCCAAAGAAAGATAAATGCAGTTTCGCACAACTTTCCGAAGGTTTCAACGAATAGTTACTCGATTATTGTTGTAAAAAATGTAAATTAAAAAGACTGTTATGTAGTAAGTTCAAAACGTATTTAGTGCCAGAAAGTAGTAAGTCCAGTTACTACAGTTATCTGATTTGGCGTCAAGGAAAACTAAAGTTCACGTACGTTTCTTTGGCTCATAATTCAGATGATTTTAAACATAGTACATTTACTAATATATCATTGAGTCAATGTTGAGAAGAAAATCAATAAATCACTCATGGGCTTAAATAATGAAGAGTAAGAAGTACTTCCCTTGTTACTTAATACATCGCTGGCGCTATCAAAGTCATTCACAAACTAGCGTTAATATAAACCTTATATCACTTCCGTGACGATACTTTGCATAAAAACATGCATATATGATTAATTTCAAAACGTTTTTTTTTTCAATTTTGCTCGAATAAAAACAAATGTAAACATAAATTACTATTTGCTTATTTGTTCACCTAGTGAGCAACTACTAAGATGGACAAATAAATTCTCAAAATTGCATTTAGTATTGTTACTATTTTATTACCTGCGAATCACACATAAGCAGAAAATATAGCAATATATTTTTATAGCTGGAAAGGTGTAACTAACACAATAACAATTACATATTTAAGGAAATTGTAAATCTATTTTTTATTATATTGCCATCTAACAAGTACTGAGCGGCCGTATGTTAGTAGGTAGAGCGTTGGATTAGCAATAGGAAGGTTCCGGGAACGATTCCAGCGGCAGCATATACTGACAGAAATTTCCCGGTTTCTTCCTAAGTCGCACCAGGCAAATGGCAGGATGATACCTACAAACTTGGCATGGCCAACTACATTCTAATATCGTCTCCTCGTCCTAACACGACCTGAGCCTGAGATGCTTGAAAGCCATAAATAAAATTCAGCTCAAACTCTATCATATAAATACTCCCTTCTGTTCTTAAATATACTAAATTTTAATCAACAGCTCAGGCGGGATTCTAGGCAGAAAGCTAGTGAAGTGTGATTTTAAACCAGGCGAGAAACATGAGGGATAATGTAACAAAACAATATTACTTACTACACAAACCTTTATTTAATATTGAACGAAAGGATTTTTTAAAATATAAAATGTACTAATTTAGTGTTACAATAAATTTAAAATGTTTTAGGTAAACTCTATAAAACTAGCATATTTATACTAATACAAACTTAAGTAAATTAAATAAGGAGGAGAAAGAAAAAAAATATTTAAAAAATTCTCATGAAGCACATCACTTCAAATTATAAGGGCACAGAAAAGCACAATGTGTAAAGTTAAAACTCTACTTTAAGGGCAATGTAAAGCCAAGATGTACGACAAGAGATTGTTGAAAGTGCTTCATTGTTATATCTATAACAGCAATGAAACGGTTTTAACAATGAACAAGAAAGAAAATAAAAAATCGGCACGGATAGAACTCTCCAATTGGTTATGAAATTTCTTCCCTCAAAGTTTGAACTCTCTAGGCTGGAATTTGTAGGAGCAGTATTGAAATTTCGTGTACGATAAAAATACATTAGACATATAAGGAGATAGTGCTACCATCTCTTGTCGTACATCTTGGCTTTACATTGTCCTTGATATATCAAAACATCTAACTCTACTTTCAAAACCAATCTAGAGAAATTAGAAATTAATAAAAATTAAAATATGATGGTAACAATCTGTTTAAAATTCATTAAAAGTGTAAAACTGTGTTTTGACTTCTTTATTTACTCATTTCCATTTAAATTTGTAAACAATAATCAATTCCTTAAAGCATCTATGTTTTGTCAGCCATGATTAACTAAAAAAAATCAAGTTCAAAATGTAATATGTGTCTTCTTGATAATATGCATTTTAATATCACTTAAGCAAATTAATATTTTGTTAATATAGAAACCTAACTAAGTTCGATGCAACTTAGTGCTTTCTTATTAACAAAATTTGTCAAACTTTTCTACACCAAACTATCAATAATTTGTTATATGGCCTACATCGCAACAATACATTCATATTTTCTTAAATAAAATATTAAGCTAAACTACAGCCCAAATTAAGTAATCTTCACAACAAATTGGCAATAAATAAAAAGGCCGTTTCTTTCTCTTTTTTTTTCTACAAACTTTCGTGTTAGTTTGTTGTTCTGGCGTGAGAAAGCATTGTTAAGTTCTGTCACTTCGACAATCTGATCGTTTGGGGTTTTAAGTGCTTTTGTTACTGCCTGTAGACGATTTGTCCATTTTTGTAGATGAAGTTTAGACGTTCTGACCCTTCGACTTGTTCCCGTTGCAGAATAAAAGAGAAGTTTCGAAATATTTTCAATACAACTCCACAATACGCTTTTCGTTATTGCTGAAAATTTTCGCCTTGCTGCTTATGCAGCCACCATTACTTAGCTGTTAATTTGGTGGAGGAATGGCGCGGCGACATAAATCAAAACAGTTTGATGAGCTTCTCAAAAGAAAAGATTAAATACCAGAAGCAGTGTTCTATCGACTGGACACTACAAGTTTCAAACTAACGGCTGTACAAGTTTCAAACTAACGGTGCTTCAAGTTTGAAATTAGCGACGCTACAAGTTTCAATCTAACGGTGCTACAAGTTTGAAATTAACTACAAGTTTCACACAGAGTTCCAGAATGTACAGAAGCGAAGGAATTTTCTTAAATAAGGTTGCTCACCAAGTACAGTAGCCAATCATCGTGTTTGCTTAACTCACGGCGTCACAGACTATTCAAATGAAAATTTTCACCCGCTTTTGCATATGAAGAGACAAAAGATAATATATTATCGGCGCCATGACTCTGCAAACAAATAACTGATTTTCTATGAAAATTCGCAGAAATAATATGCCTAATTTGAGCAAACTGATGCACAAATAAATGTTAGTAAAATGCGAATTCACGTCCTTCAGAAATAGTATGAAATACTTTAGCCAACTTCAGCAACGTGTAGTAAATTTTGATTCAAGCGGATTGGATACGCCTTCATTCTCTAATCTCTCACCCATACTTTCAATTCGATCCCTCAATAGAGATCTATGTGCTTCCCATGTCCTTACCAGTTTCTTCAAGTCTTCTTATTGTGTCTCGTATTGTTCGTCTCCCGCATGTTCTTTTCAGCACGCTCACTTAATGCCTTGTGTGTCCAACTGACTTTTCATTCCTCCATAATTCAAAGGCTGCCAATTTTCTTTCCTCCCTGTTTCGTAGAGTCCACGCTTCTGATCTCTGTAACGGAACTTTCTACAAAACACAATTAATCAATCTTCTCCTCAATTCTCAAGTTCATTGGTCCACAAGAAGAGATTCCTTTTCTTCGTACAATATTTGATTCGGGAATTGAAAGTTAAAGTGAAATAATTAATGAAAATTCGATCCATGTTTCAGAAAAGTACATGTATTACAAAAATATATATGCAAAGGAAGCATCATCAGATTGCAAACGGAAAGAACAAAGAAACTGAATAGCTAATTTGCTGTGCACAGATTGCATGCTGAGGGAGGGAACTGAAAGTATGGTAGATGGAAAGAACGAAAAAAAAAACGAATCCACTTCCTTGATATCTCTAATGTAATAAAAAGAACAGCGCAAGATTAGGATGAATAAAGGGGGCCTAACTTGCCTTGAAGGACCTACCGCTTTCGGCAGTACATTAATCATGATGACGTCAGTTTCTCTATGAACCAAATTAATACCCATCCAAAAAATTGAAGATTATTTTTCGCGAAGGATTCTTAAAGATGCACAGTGTTAAACTGTGCTAATATCAATAGCGTAAATTTGGTTCGTTGGGAAAATATTTGCTTAAAATACATCTCCAGAGCCTGGGTTAAAGTACCACTCCAACATTCGCCTCGTGAATTTGAGAAAAAACGTAGAGAACTATCTCGATTTCGCCTTCGTGACATCCTAGGTTTGATACCAATGGCCAATCACACTAACTGCGGCTTTTCCATTGTATTTTTTGTCACACCAGGAAAATGCCGAGATGATACCTTCAACTCAGTCTATGTTAATTGTCGTCCAATATCTTTCCTCCTGCCCCATCCCAGCTGCAGCCATAGATGACTAAAGGCCACACGTTTTTTTTTAAGAAATCTAAACAGAATGGCCGCCGGCTCCGGAACTCAACCCCACATGTGTCCCCGTTGTTCATGTAAAGTCTGCGACATTAGCAACTGCACCGCGGTGGATGAGCCGTGCACAGTAACAAGTAAGTTATAAAAGATTTATTTCACTTCCAAAGCAACGTATGCTGTAATTTAGCACAGTATGAACAAAGTTCCGTTACGCCATCTGCTAAGACAATTGTTCTGCTAGATTGAATTGTTGCAGCAGAACAAACTTTTGTCTGCTTTCAACAGTAACTCGAAGCTTAGGATATAAGAGATTTCCCACGCGCAAGCCAAAAAATGAAGCTAGTTGGGGGTTAAAAAAAACGTAATACAAAACTTACAATGATAAGCTTTACAGCTGGGTAATATACGGCAATTCTTGTTTTTCGATGTCCAGAGACTCCATTCGTTTTTTGCCTTCTGTTTCGTTGCTTTTTCTTTTTTGTTGTTTAAGTTTTTCTCCTCGCTCAGGTTTCCTTGTTAAAATGAAATCTACACTCTTTCTTTTCTTTTTCTATTCGAGTTTTCCGTTGTCTACCGACTTTTTCCTTTCGTTTCTTCCTATCTTACTTTTTTCTTCCTTTAGGTCACCTTCGAGAAGACGTTGATAACAACAGGGAAGGCGGGAAGAAAGTAATAGTACATTGCTATCCCGTGGAGGGCAGCACCAGTACCATTTGTGCTCGGTTCTTTGGTCTGAAACGAGGTTTTAATCACGCCTGGCCTGTGTTCATGGCTCAGTGTTTACAGTCGCCGTGTTGGGGAAAACCGTCAGCTGGTGTCGACATCTGCCCTACGGTCTCATTACAACAAACACGGAAGGAGGTAGCGCAAAATGTTTGCTCAGCATTTGTTTGTGTGTGGGGGGATTGTCTATTTTGTATGTTTGTGTTTGTGTGGTTGTCCTCTTCCGTTTGGGGCAGGGGTCTTCTAAAAACGAAAGAAACTAGTTTTACAAAAAAAGAACAAGAAAACGAAGACGAAATAAGAAAAGACTTGGGGAAAGAGAGAAGCAAAACGAAGCATGAGTTTGAAAAGAAAATTGGGATGTCTTCAATTAACTGAGAAAAAGCCCATCTGTACTTCGAATTCAAAGGAATTAGTATTGTATCTTATATTGTTTCCAAGGAGAATTATCATGGGAAAGTACGTTATTTTATAGGAACATTATTTTATAGGTCGTAGATAATTCCAGCATTATTGATTGGAAATTTCAAAGCAATTCTTTAAATTAAATGTTATAACTTTACACAAAGGTCATATGAACAAGTTTCAACAATTCCATGACAAACCGAAAGCAGTAAGTTTATCAAGTAATTGCCTCCCAGGCTACCCTTCTCCTGTAATGTTGCAAACTACAGACTACACTAGTCCTGAGGCACTGAAACCTTCGACAATTCTATGCAAATTTCACCACCAGTGTGTGCGCGTATTTAACAATGACCTTCTCAATCCCTGTCCTTATTTTCTTTAAACGTGGGATAAGTCATTATATATCTCTATGCAGGGTCTAATGATGCTTTTTAAAGGCTTCACCTGAACGATATTGAGCCTATCTAAGATACTTGATATCAACTATATTAATTACATACAAGTTTATCCTATTCACAATCGTAACATGTTTGTAGTCCGGGCTAAGTGAAGCTGGCGAAATATAGCAAATTCCGGTCATAAGTCTAATCAGGGAAACATTGTCAAAATCCAGTAGGATCTAGGACAGTAAATGGGGCTACAATGGCTTGAGGTAGGGGCGAGGGAGAGAAAATAGAAGGAAAAATATGTATAACGGGCCACTCTAAGCCTACCCAAGGGCAGGCCTCGAGGACGACTTGTGGTCCGCGGACCACAGTTTGCGGAACGCTGCGCTAGAGGTAACAGAAAATTGCACATTCTGCAGGCAGGTAGGTTTCATCGAAACATTATTTTATCTTTGTTTTCGTCAAATTTATCTTCATTCTTTTTTTCACGGCTTCTTTTATCTTCGATTATGTTAACTGATGTTTTGTATGCATGAGGAAAAGTAAAGAGAGTGTGTATGTGTGTTCGTTTGTGCCGGATATATTACAAGCACTTCAATATGTTAACACACCAACACTGTGAGCACACTTGTACCGAAGTGTGAGTGTGTGAGAGAGAGTGAGTGGAAGAGAAAGAGAGAGAAACAAAGGAAAAGAAACAAAGAAGAAAGAAAGAATAAATGAATGAAAGA
>JAGDQP010057440.1:0-12746 GCA_022664845.1 Lepisma saccharinum | reverse complement strand
AATACTGTTCTTCGTTTTTATACCCCAATAATACAATGTCAACTCGGTAAACAATTCGAGAGAAAAACTGACTTGAACAAACAATATTCCGGTAAGATGGAATCCAATATTTTCATTTCCTTTTTTGTCAGTGTTTTCCGAAGAGCCATTTTCTTTGATAATTTGTCTCCTGATTCATTTTAGCATCCAGATACCCTGGAAATAACCGTTACAATTAACTAGCTAACTCTATGGCTTATGGAACTCGCAAGTTCATCGCCGCAGTAACCAAGGTTCGCCATTGGATTCTATCCTGAGCAACATCAAGCCAGTTTTCATCACGAACACCTACTTTTCGAAGATCTCTTCTAATACTGTCCTCCCAACGACGTCTCGGTCTTCCCAATGATCTCCTTCCAACCAGGATATAATCTTCGCTTTTTCCCCATCCGAGCTACATGCCCTGCCCACATTAGTCGTTGCATTTTTATTATTTTTACAACATCTGGTGAATCGTACAGTCCGTGGAGTTCTTCATTATGCAGTCTCCTCAATTTTCCAGTCATCTCGTCCCGTTTCGGCCCGTATATCTTTCTCAAAACCTTATTTTCAAATACACGTAATTTATGTTCATCTACTAGGGTCGTATTCCAACTTTCGCAACCGTAAAGTATTACCGACAGAATAACCGTTCTGTATATTTTCAATTTTAATTTCCTTGATATTAATCGCGATGTTAAAATTTTTTGGACTGAATAGAAACATGAGTTGCCCGATACTAAGCGACTTTTTATTTCTTCCGTGACCTCATTTTTGCTTCTTACATATGCATCCAAGTATTTAAATTTGTTTACTTTCTCTATGGCATCATCTCTAATTCTTATGTTGTTATTTCCTTCATTCCCTGTGTTGCGGCTTGTTATCATGTATTTTGTTTTATCTATGTTTACCTGTAGACCTATCTCATCGCACGCTTCTACTAAGACATTGGTGTTGCTTTGTAGTGCATCCATATCGTCCCCTATTAAATCTTCATCATCCGCGTATACGAACAGTTGATTCAAACCATTCAATGGTAGTCCCTTTTAATTTTTAAAATCGCATATTCTAACGCAAAGTTAAAATAGTTGTGGTGATACAGAGTGTCTACTACAAGTTAAGTTTGAAATTATTGGTTTTTACCAGGTTTTCCAGGTCTATTTGTCTTTTTTCTGGGTCATAGTTTATAATATGTTTCTTCTTGCAAACAAACAAAAATGTTTCTTTTATCAATTATCAACCAAATACTATTTCTTGAACTAACTGAAAAACTAAATATTTATGTACAAATTAAAATGCACAATTTTTTTTAGAGATTTCGAACAAGAAAATGTTTATGTAGAATAACCCCTACAAAAAGGCCAGTTGAGAAAATTGTGGAGTAACAAACAAAGAAAAAAATAGTACGATAACCTAAATGTAGCGTTCATTAGAAAAAATAGTTTAGATCCATCAGACCCAAAATTTACGAAATATATTTTACAGTTTTGGATGTTTAGTTAAAACTTGTTTGCAAAATTTTAGTAAAACAATTTATATATATATATAGATATATAGTGAGGAACTGATGTGTGTGAGACCAAACTTCGAAAGAAATTTTAATCCACACTGTTACACGTTACTGCACATTCTTCTTTGATGGGGAATGGCCACTTAGTTTATTTACAAAAAATGCATTTATACATTGTATCATTAATTTACAGTATTTTACACATGCAAATGATAACGACAATAATATATGAAAACAATATTTACAAATTTGTTCTTATAGTGTGTAAGGAAAATAAATTACACAACCAAAAACTGATGTACTTGAATTTTACATTTTTGAGTTTAACATCATTTTTAACTTTTTTTGCTTGTTCTTCCAAAACACCTACTTCAAATTCGGCATCAGTCAAAACCCTTTTGACTTCCAATGTTTTAATTTTCTCTTTAAGGCTTTTCTTTTGTTAAGCTTCTTTGTCTTCTTTCTCTTTACGCTCTTTCAAATATTCCATCCTTTTGCTTGATGCATTCCTCGCATATTGAAGCATACTCTTTGTGATATTTACACTGGGTACTCCTCCAGCAGGATTTACAGCATCTATCACACTCCTCTAAGCAACCAAACTTTCCTCTTGTAGATTTTCCACGAAACACTCGTTATTAATGGAAAAGCTCCTTTCCACTGCAGCATTGCCATGGAAAAGCACACAATTTCTTTTGCATGAAGGTATAGAAAGTACTGGAAACTCCTTTGCTACTAAACAAATCATGAAAGAAAGAATCTAAATTATCATTTTTGTGATCGAAAGTTGACAACTTCTGTGTTGTTTCAAAATTTAAACAACATTGTAAACACTCTCGCTTAACGGCGTCCGCAACTACAGGTGCCATTTGCTTCTTTTCAACAAATATCTCAAACGCAAGTGTGATACGTGATTCCCGAAGAGTTTCACTGGTCATAGTTTCTGGACATAAGCAACTTGCGGCTCTTGTTATGTTGTATTTCAAAGGACATTTCTGCATAGCTCTTGTAAAAATTTTCTGCAATCTGCTTTAAAGTTTAATACTTCAATATCTTTCGCCCCTTTAAGAGATGTAACAGCAGAAAATCCAACATTAAGTAACTTAACTGGTTTTAAGATGTCCTTATCATACACATCTATTGAGGTATTTTTTTTAGCTGCTTTTACCTTTAAAACGTCCTCCTTTACAAAGCGGCTTAACAAACTTCGAATCAAAGTATTGAGGTCATTTAAAAGAAAAGGTAGCATTAGATTGTCTGTCTGGTACTTGGTGAGGAATTCTTCTAGTTCTACAGATACAGAAAGAAGAAACCCTAGTTTTGCAGGTAGTATATCACTGATGTGGGTCTTAACGTTAGAAAAAATTAGTGTTTCGGGAGGTTTTGCTTTCACTGCATCGACATATATTTGTAAGGCAGGAATCATAGTTGATAAGGCACGGTTGATAATTCTAGAATTCTTCACCCACCTAATGGAGCAAAATTTAAGAGGGAAAACATCTAGTTTTGATGCTGCAATGACGTCAGCCCTTCTTGAAGGGAAGTCTTTGAACAAATAGTAAAATGGTCGAAAAATTCAGTTACTTTCCAACCAGCTTTGGTGTGAACAGTCTTAAAAGCTCCATTAATAATATGTAATGAGCACGTTCCAGTTTCCAAGAGTTGTGGACCATCATTATACTATTCACTTATAAAGGCCTTTAAGTCGCTGATAAATTTTAAATTAACGTTGAGGCACTCAAGCGAAACCTGCAGTAATTTAGAAAAATCAGGACTCTTTATCTTTCAAAGTGTATACAAATGCATTTAACAGATCTTGAGCAGTAGCATGGCCAAGAAATATTGATGTTAGATATCTCGCCGACAATTTATTTTCTTCATTGTTCCAGAAACAAACTATGAAGTCCATTTGATTTTTCTGATATATATACTGTTCAGACTTTCGTCGAATGATACTGCGAAAAAGTCACAACTATATAGCTCATTAAGTAACGTCTGTTGAAAATATGGACCCAAGTGGTAACATACCCTATTTTGTCTTTGTGTAATTGCATTTTTTTTTCTTCGCAATTTCGCATTCTGGAAACATTATCGGAAACAAATACGTAGCATTAGCTTGGCTTCTAGCAGATGTATGACTCGTAACTTTATGTAACGTCCAAAATATTTCTGCCTTTGTTACTTGATCTTTGATTATACCTCTTTAACACACCACTAGTTTTTGCAGGACTTGATTTTTTTTTTTTTTACTCTTTTCCTGAACAAGTGGTTGAAATGATGTGTCAGCTACTGGTCCTGTAGAAGCTGAAGATTTGGTGCAAGCTGGTGGCTTATTCAAGCTTGTAAATTAAGTGATATTAACACTCGAACACTGTGCACTAGCAGCACTTTTTTTTTTTTCATGTGATTTCAGTGAGCTCCTTCCCATGTTTGAAATGTCAAATTCACTTTTGCATAGTTTGCATCCTGCTTTAAATGATCTTCAACTTTAATAACCCAGTTCCTTTGATTTTTCCAAGATTCTTGGAATTTGGTCTTGCTTTTTCACCATTTTAAAAACCTGAAAAATAAAGTGTTGTAAAAGTATATCTTCATCAATATAATACAGTAAAGGAAATTACAAAATAACGAACTAAGGCTTTTCCACGAGAAGATTGACTGTTCAGAACTATGAAAATATTTTTCCAATTCACTAGAAACACGTAAAGGAAATAATGCTTTATTTCTTTACACGAAAGTTTGGATGAACGTTTTAAACATGTTACCTATAGAGAGAGATTACATTACTGAACATGTTAAATAGGAAAAACTAGGCCTGCCTACTAAGTCAGTATTGAATCCGGGATATCATGAAAAGTAAGGTGATTTGAGGTCGAAGTCTCCAATAAATATATTAAATTAGGATGTTTCTGACAATAAGATAGAATATGTAATAATGATGCAATTAAATATATGTAAGTTTTAGTCAGTAAGTACAGGAAATTACTCTATATTCGTTTACTATTTCTACTATTCTCGATTACAATTTCTACATACCCTAGGAAAAACTAATTGAGATTAATCTAATATGTTAAAGTAGATTTAGGAAAGCTGTTCTTGATACTCTATAAAGGAGATAGTATTATTGTATATGTCACTTCAAACCAGTGGGTTACGTTTAAATTATATCTTTTGGTTACAGTAATCTTTTTGTACAGATCTTTCGTTTTAGTAATATATTGTCACGGGTTCGTACATTTCTATTACTACTGACATCCTTGATTTATCCTGTCTCTTCCAAGTACAATTCCCTGACCAATAATAGCTGTTTTTTCTGTCAGAACTGACTGCACTGTAAATTTTAAGGCTTCCAATTTTAACATTTTATGAAGTTAAAAGAACACAATTGTACAGTAAGAGCTAATAATAATCCTATATTAATTATTCTGAGCACTTCTGTTTAACATTCTGTATTTGTTTTAATCATCATTGGACCACTTTTTATCATAAATTTTAATTTGTTGCATTAAATTTTTCATTATCCATCTACTTAACACGATACTTTGCACTAATTAATCTTCATACTTTAGTACAGCAAACACGATATTATTTTTTTCTTTATTCAATGTAGCTAGTACAACATTCCTGTTAACATGATACGACTAGTTAATATGTTTTACACGATATATTCACACTACGTAACTACTAATACTACACTATGCAGAATTAATGCTCAAATTTCCTTCTCATATCCACTCCCCACTCTAGTCCGACCTGAGACAAAGTTCCCTAAATACAATAAATAAAATACATCAGAAAATATATATTGAAGTTAAGTAAATTTTAAAACTTAGTTTAACATAAGAACCGAAGTACGTAACCACATTAGCTCACTCAGAAGAAAGAAAAAATACACATGCATGGTTAGAGTAGAAGTGAAAGATGAAATAAAGAGAAAAACAAAGTATCAGCCAGAAAGAAGACATATGGTTGATACTAGCTCGGGTACCCTCGGGGTCGCCACACCAGTACTCACAACAAGTTTGTGGGTCCCTGAGGCAGTAAATTTTTCATCTTCTAAATCTTTACAGACAATTATAAAATGAAATTTTAACTTAAAAAATAATAACTTCAAAATATTCCAGCTTTTTCCAGGTTTTCCAGGTCCAAACTGGAATTCCAGGCTAGAACCAGTTTTATCGGAATTCCAAATCATATCAGGATACTGTATAACTTTTCCCTTTTGATAGAATCATACGCTTTCTTAAACTCAATGAACAACTGATGAACCATCCCATGGTATTCCCATTTCTTCTCCAAAATTTGTCTCAAGGCGAAAATCTGGTCCATCGTGCATCTACTTCTTCTAAATCCACATTGGTGATCTCCAGTTATTTCATCTACATCTACACTTAGGTGTGTTAACAGAATATTGCTTAATACTTTGTAACAGGTTGGAAGTAGCGAGATCCCGTGGTAATTATTACAGTCCGATTTATCGCCTTTTTTGTGAATCGGAACTATTATTGAGGTTTTCCATTCCATTGCAAGCTCCTCCTTTCTCCATATAGCACTTATCAATTTATGTAGTTTCTTGCTTAGTGCCGTTCCTCCCGCTTTAATTAATTCGGCTGGAATATTGTCTATTACTGGTGATTTGAAATTTTTACCGACATTTCGATCTCGGTAATCGAGTTCGAGTTGGTAATCTGCTTTTATGCTCGCTTTCCGCTCCTCTGTACGACCTAACGTCCATTATGTTGGTGTGTTTTCGTCTATCTACTAATACGTGATCGATCTGGTTGAGAGTTTTGCTGTCCGTAGATACCCATGTGTATTTGTGTATGTCTTTGTGTTCAAAGTACGTGCTCTCTACCAGTAGGTTTTCCGAAATCGCGCAAGTCTTTCTCCATTGTTGTTGATCTTGGCAATCGGTCAAACGGCCTTTCTAGCTCATCATAGAATATATCCTTATCGTTAATATTAGCCACCTCGGTCGGAGCATAGACATTTATTAAAACCGTGTTGCCCCATCGAGTTCATATCGTAACGTACGATAGTCTTTCGTTTACGAACTCTACATTCTGAATCGCCTGAAGGATACTGTTCTTAATGAGGAATCCTGTTCCGAAATCGTGAGACTGTGTTCCCCCGTAGTAGAAAGTGTACTTGCCCTGTCAGATGCTATCTTGACCCTCCCACCGAACTTCTGGTATCGCTAATATGTCTAGCTTGTACTTCTCGGTCTCGCGTACCGCCACCTGAAGAGCGCCCGTTTGGTATGACGTTCGTATGTTCCACATTCCTATTCTAAGGGCTTTCTTAATCCTATTCTTGGAGTCCTCTGAAGCAGTCCCCGCCCGGAGATCCGAATGAGGGACTAGTTCCGGAGGTAGAGGAGAATCCATGAACCATCTGTTACTATTTCTTGACATGTTTTAGCGGTGTAGAGTTGTCAGCTTTACGACCTCGCAGTAAAGGTAGATATTCAAGATATCGTCCTCTGTCCATCTCTGAGCCTTGCCGATGTCATTTATCTTCAGCCTCAGGGTGGTAATGGTGAAGCTGCTTCCCTTCACCACAATATTTTTTTTCGGGGTCATTTTCCCCTAGCATTTGTAGATCCCTCTGCTAACTGCAAGGCAGCAGTACTTGTTTTGGTCCGCCCCGGAATAATTCAAGTATCCACCATATCTGGTCAACATTCCTCTATCCCCCACTTGGGGAGGCGCCTGGTGGGAGACCAGTAACTCCAACCCGGATGACCGTTACAATACACACATAAATGTTTACTACGGTTTATTTTGTACCAAGTCATAAGCCTTTAAATATACTGCAATAATGCGTAACAGCAGCAAATGGTTTAACTTCTAGTCCTGCCACCATCGAAATTTTTTTAAAGACTTACAATAAACAAACTTTCGTAATAGAAAGGTGATTTTCATAGGAAGTCTGGATAATTATTTTGGGACACCCTGTAGATTTTTACTTGGCTCTTTGATTCGATTGTAGCAGTACCGGAAATCACTACCTTAATGGTAAGATGTTGAAAAGTATTCTTAATCCACGCGTGTTTAAAATTGGTTATTTATAACTTTACGTCGAAATGATTTCAGTCTTCAATTTAAAACGCTAGTGGAAACAAACTCTTGAACTTGTATGACGTGTTATTGTTATGAAAAGTGTCTATTCAAAGATATTTTATTCCTCAATTAGCATATAATATATATACTGTATATATATAGGTCTATCTCTCACTCAGATTTTACTATGCCCGTATGCATGAAGTTCAACTGAAGAACACTGAATCGCATTTCGCTCTCTATATCTGTCTAATTAACAATACGCATTGCTACCCGAGCCAAATCTAACCTAACCTAAACTTGCCTGCCCAGTGTTACTAATAACTGAAAATATTTGTAGAGTTCTGATCAGAAGCGGTTTTACAGCAACGTTTGGTAGCCATATTAGCTCAATAATCCAGAAGTTTCATGGCTAAAAAAAAAAACTGATATCGATTGGTGCAAAAGTAAATTCGCGAATTCTGGTATTAATCTGCTTTATTTGGGACTATGGATCGCATGGTTTTGAGTTATTGGCTATTCATGTTGCATACAATCGCATCACCTTCGGCCGAAACTCAATTACTGAAACTAATCACCAACTTATGTTTGCTTCCCTTTTAAAACCAAATTACTAATTAAAGTCTCAAAAGGTGCGGAATTGCTTTGGTAATCCTCGTTTTACAACATACTACTTTCTATTATTTATTCATTTGGATAATTTCGTATTGTTAAATTCATTTCCGCTTTGAACGGAAAAGATCTACTTTTTACTTAATTTTGTAAATTTACGTGCAAATATTGCAATAACTCTTATTTTCAAATATATAGGAAACAGATGTGGATAATTACAAGGCATTTGTGACAGCATTACCAATTCCCTATTTTTTTTAAATTTTTTTTTCCTAATGTCCTGTCCGAGTTGGGAGGTCAGTGAGGGCCCAAGAGCTTTTTGGGGGGCTTATCCCCCACCCCTGCCCTTAGCGACGCCCATGAGCTTAATTAGCTCTACAACATATAAAAATATAGTTGTGCCATCTTCTACCCCTTGTCAGAAATCGCGACAAATTGTCCCTTTCCATAGATTTCCATGTGCATAATTGCCGAAAAGACTAAGTAGCCCAAGCTTTTTGAAAACTATTATAGGCTCTTTAGAAGAAGTTTAATTAGCTCTACAATATATCAAAAACTATTTGAGGTCACCATCTATCCCTGGTCCTGAATTCGCGGGAAAGTGGCCCCCTCTCATAGACGTCCATGCGCATAAGTGCCGAAAACACTAAGTTCCCGATGTTTTTAGGAAACGATTATAGGCTCTTTCGAAAAAGCTTGATTAGCCATACAACATACCAAAAGATAGTTGAAGTCACCTCCTACCCTTGCTTCGGAAATCGCAAAATACTGTCCTCTCCCACACACTTCAATGTTAGTTTCAAGTGCCGAAAATGTACCTTGCCGATGTTTGGACGAAAGAAAATCAGTTTACTCAGAATACTTTCATTCCCATACCTTTCAATTGGTCGCGTTTTAGGCACGCAACTCCCTGCAAAGTGAGCATAACACTTTGATCAAATATAAATTTACGTGGCGAGGACCAAATTGTAAACTTATCTCCAGCTTGGCACTCTATTCTCGCTGTTACCGAATCGTACAATAATATGAAAATTGTAATCACTACAAGTTTCGCCAAATTCATCAGTTGCGAAGTAGGGTAAAAATCTACAGGCATTAATGAAACCATCCTAAAAGTTGTTTTTTGTCCAAGCTCTATGCTGATGGAATTAAAAATGGCGGTGGTGAGCGGAAACAAGGTAGGTGCAAATGTTTCAGTGTACTGCGACATGAAATACTGCCACCTCATACTGTAACAAAGGGACTTGGATGAATAACTATGTTTGGTTGCATTTGGAGAGTTACGTATTCTAATGTTTATTACAATCTAATATATAAAAAGTTATATAGAAATTAAATAAATAAGTGTGTAAAAGATATTGCGTTGTTTTATTGCATTTTACTTACTATGTCAAACCATGATTTATTTAACAAATCCTGATCTAAATTTAATGTTGATTAGTTCTTGTGAATAAAAATGTTCTTATACCATTCGATTTTTATGGGTGTTGTGGTATAGAAATATTAGATTTGCCAACACTGATTTTAATATTCTCTTGTTATTTTAGTATGCGCTAAATACAAATGGAGTTTGTTGATAGAAACGAACGTGATACAAATTACAACGGATGGTTTGACCTGCAAACTAATTGTATTTATTTGTACGGTCATGGGAGGTAAATTACTACTATATATCTGTTTAGAGAATATACGTGACATCTTGAAGGAGAACAAATACCGACGTAAATTATGGCAGCATAGTACATAGTAATAAGGATGACTTTCGGTAATCAGGATTTATTAGTTCTATATCACGTACTTGTGGTATAACTTAGAGCAGTACAAATTAAATGAAGTACTCGGCTGGACTTTTGCTACTCTCCCACTAAAGGGATTGGTAATTGCTGAACGTATTTATAGGATTGTGTTAGATCCTCCTCAGGCTCTGGTTAATTTACATTGATTTGTGAGATAGTGAGACAGATCAGTATACAACAATGGGAATCTCTCATATCCAGTATCTTGGTATCAGCTATTTCATGTATGGTGAAAGGCCAGCTGTACGAAATCCATTATTTTATGCATCTCTAATATGCTCTATGACCCTACCGTTAAGATTCCGCTTAGTAATTTCAACATAACTAATCCTTTATTAAATTTCAGTATCAGTTTTTTTCTCCATATTTCACATTTTAATAAACATTAAAATAACTCCCCAACATACAGTTATTCATCTAAGTCTTTTTGTTCCAATATCAGGTAACACATTTCATTTCGCAATACACTGTGACAACATCGAACCTATCTTGTTTCCGCTGAGAACCGCTATATTTAATTTCACCAGCATAGAGCTCAAAGGCCAACTTTTAGGACGGCTTCGTTAATCCCTGTAGATTCCTTTACACTTGATGAAGATAACTGATGAGTTTGGTGAAACTTGTAGAGATTACAATCGTCATACTGATGTACGGTTAGGTAACAGCGAGGGTTGAGTGCCAAGTTGGAGGTAAGTTAAAGAATTTTGAATCCAATTCAACACAGCGGTCGTTCGGCTGACTTACACAAATACTGGTAACCCCTAAACATAACATCACGTTAAATTTTGCTATGCACAACTTAGTTTCGCTTTATAATGCTGTTAAGTGATTCTTGTCTCCCCTTGGACAGATACTTTACTTGTGACTTTAAGACAAAACTTGATGAAAGGTTGAATTTAGTTAACAAAACTCAAAGGAAGATCAGCTACACATACTTTTATTTACATAAGTTTTTCCGTTTTGAAAGATATTACAACTTAGCACCATAAGTAAAACATATATATATATTTGTAATTGGTGTTGCCTATAACCAACCTACTGTCTCTGCAATTTGATAAAACCGTGACATAGGTCGAACTGCTGTAATCATATCAAAGTTTGAGTCTTTTATTTGATGTTTGATAGTGTCAACGTTTGACTTGTTAATCTGTTCACAATCTATGATTCCTAGATACCGCAGAGGATTATCTAAACCTAGCATAAACAATACGTGCTCCAATAATACACTGGGACAAGAACATATACTAAGAAGTTTCAAGTGTTCGAAGTTATGATTATGTAATACTAATATCACATCTTCACTTGCTATTCTCACATCACATAGTAACACTTCTTCTAACAACTTGCTGGATAGAATAGTCCTGTACCAGGTACTTGGAAACCGATCTTCGTCAAATTTCGTACCGGTCAACAACAAAAATTTCAACTGTTCAAAGACACGACGCTCTCGTGGAAGATTGTATCGGATTGGCCTGTACACATTTTCAGTTAAGCCTAACCATTCAAGATTTGGACACAAATAGACGATTACATCAATATCCACATCTGACATGGCTTCTAAGTTAAGAATTTTTAGTTCAGTTCCATGACGCTCTAAGACGGGCACTATGCCTTCCTCAAAAAAATGGTCGAAAAAAAGTCCAACTGGAAAAGAGTTATAAACAGACAAACTGTGTATTTCATGCACCTCCAATAATGGTTTAAGTACATCAGGCGGTGTTGTTTCTTTGAGGAACAACTCCACTACTTTCAATCGCGGACATAACGATACGACTTCTTTCACAACACTCTCGGGAAGAATCATGTCTGTTTCGAAGACAAAATTGATTTTAATGTTCATCAACTTGAACTCAGGACGACTGTTCCAGTTGTCTTCATAGATCTTATGTAATGCTTTTGGAACATCTGCGTGGTAAAACACTTCCAACTCAGGGCAACGACATAGAATACTGCTTACTTCACTCACAGTTAACTCGAATTCATCGACTCGAAGTTCATTCAGCCACAGGTCTTTGTAATTCACTCCTTCACTTAGCAAGGATGCTTCGTACTTCGTACCCATTACTCTGGAAATACAACAATCACAATTTACAAACTAACGCAACTGACGTTTATTGTCAATATCGCATTTATTGTTAAGTCTTACTCGTTTTTATCATAGAAAATATATATTCACATGTATGAGTAGAATGAATGTACTCACAAAAACAATCTGATTTTCGAGTGTCCCCAAAGCGACACATTTCTTAAGAAAAGTTTGATGGAAAGGTAGAATTCAACCAAAGATATCCAAAGAAAAAATCATATACATATATTAACTCTGTTTCGTTCTAGACGATATTGCAACTTAGCACCATAGGTAGAACAATGATATTCATTTCTGGTTGGATGTAGTCTATAACCACTCTGTTGCTTGTACAATTCGATACATTGTGACGTACAAGGCCTGTCTGAAAAATATCCGATCTTTTTTTTCTGGGGAAAGTAGTAAACGTTGAATCATACTGCACACAGTGGTGAGGTATCCTTCATGCATATGACTGTTGGGTGCCGTGATCCTCGCTTGCTTCAGCATCCGTTAAGCAGCCAATGTGTAGTGTCATGTGACTCTTGTTTGTCGCAGTTCAATTCTGGAGTAAATGACAGAACGTGTGGAACAAAAATATATCATCAAGTTTTGCCAGAAACTTGGAAGATTGTCAAGTAGAAATAATACGCAAGATTCAACAAGCTCTTGGCGATGATGCC
>JAGDQP010057439.1:818-12746 GCA_022664845.1 Lepisma saccharinum | reverse complement strand
AAAAAAAAAAGGATGTAGAAAAATTCAACGATGTATCTGCATGGGGTGTCTTGATGAGTACATTTCCACAAACTAAGCTGAAGCGTTTTAATTCTGTTACAAAACATTACATTTCTTCTGCTACAAATGCTGAACCTAGATCTCCCAATTGCCTGCCTAGTGCTCTACAATTAAGCTACTACAACCATGACCAAGTTCTGTGTACTTTAGTGTTACTTTTGCTTCAGCTGAGTGAAAAGTAAAGACAATCGACTACAAGTGGAGACTTTTAATTCAAAAATCTTTTTTAATGAAGAAAGCCTTCCCGGAAATGTGTAACAGGAAAGAATTAGACGCTAGTTTCCTTCACATAAAGACATCGTTGACTTACTTGTAGATCACTCGTCCGGAATCGGGGATCCTGCTTTCATTCCCAGTAGTGGTAATTGTTTATTTTTCCTTTATTTTTACACAACTGGATTACCGGTACCATTAATGATATCTTTATGTAAAGGAATGTTGCATGTAATTCTCTCGTATCATCCCAGCATTTGACTCGTGTGACCGAGGGAAACCAGGGAAAACCTCAGTCAGGATGTCCGGACCCGGGTTTGAACTCGCGTTCTCCCCATTGTTAAGCCAATGTTCTAACACTGAGCCACGGCACCTGGGTATGACTTATTTTGCAAAATAATATGCAGGAAAAGTTATAAAATGCTTTTACACCCCTCAATATTTCATTTATCGCTTCCTGATACCATCATGTTTCGAAGTACTGACATGAAGCACAAAGGTTGGTACGACTGAACATAGAAAGGTTTCATAATGATAGTATGAAAAATTCGTATATGGGTCCCGCAATGTTAAAAGAATAAAAGGGATTCACATTGACTATTGCATGAATAGGGAGGGGAAAAAATTGGATTTTCTAAAATCGAAGTAAATAGCGTTGATAACGATAATTTCTAAGCCTAATATACACTTTTACATATAATTATACATAATAATCAATGGTGGGTCCCACAAACATACAGCCTGTCAAGGATTCCACAATGGTAGACGGATGTAAATATATATATATATATATATACACTAGGGGCCATAATTTTGAAGATATTTGAACCAAATTTTAATATGTTATTTCAAGGCTTAATAGCGCGGCTAAGTTCGTTAATGAGCAAAATCGGCCCAAGGGGGTGGTCGGGGGAGGGGTTTGAAATTTAAAAAATAAATATGTATCAGCCCCTATGTAGTTTAGAGGGAAACTTTATCTGCATAAATTATGGAGTTTACGGTAATACCAACGATTCAGGGGTTGTGGGGGTGGGAGTGGGGGTGGGAATTCATTTTTTTTAAACCATGTCTTGTGGGGTATCGTTGAAAAGCTCTTGATGAATAATCTACAAATCAATAAATAGTTGCTCCATAGCGCTAATATAAGGCGAGATTTGAATTTTTGAAAATAAAATAAAACTTTTAGGCCTGTATGCCTTCCACAAGGGATTTTTTTAAACCTTAGATAAGTGAAATTAGATCATTTCTTCTATGTTATCACTTCCGGTTAGTTTCTGAATTTGAATTGTACTTATGGCCTTTACGCATCTAAGACTCAGGCCAGGATAAGGGAGGAGAAATGATAAGGGAAGGTGTCGGTCATGTCCTATTTTGAAGGTGTCATCCCGGCATTTGCCTGGTATGACTTAGGAAAACTCCTGGAGAAACCTCAGTACGGATGGTCGGCGGTTGGGATCGAACCCACTACCTCCCAAATGCTACGCCTACGCTCTACTACTGAAATACGTTGGTTCAGCACTTCTGAGCTGTTATCTTCGATTATGATATGACTGATTATGGCTGTTCTAAAATCATAAACGAGCTGGTAAGCTTCTAAACATGGGATCTACAGTTTTTTTTGGCAAAATGGTATATAAATCACTCCGTTCAGTATACCTCGGTAGGAATTGAACATGTATTTCAAACCACCGAGTCGCCATAAGTCAGTGGTAGAGCGTTGGCCTAGCATTCATTCGAGAGGTCGTGTGTTCGATCCCAGCGGCGACCATGCTGATTGAGATGTTTTCAGTTTTTTTCCTCAGTCACACCAGGCAAATGCCGGGATGGTATCTTCAACATACGTCCTGGCCGACACCTTTCCAAATCTTTTCCCCTCATTATTCCGGTCTGAGCCTTAGATGCCTATAGGCCATAAATCAACATTTAAAATATATATTATCAAACCATATGTGTATTTGAAATGCCTATATAGCAAATAAAGGACTCGGCGCAAAAACTGGTCAGGTCCAAACACAAAAATTACAGGAGAAATAAGAAAAATACATTGTTTTGGCAGTTTTTAACGCGAATGAGTGAAGCATGTAAGATCGTTTGATCCATAGATCTATGGTGAGATGGTGATTGAAATTTAACATTAGAGATTTTTTTCTTCAAGAAATCCGGTATAATTTAATGATTTCATTTTTCAAACGAAACACGGATTCGACTTTTTTTTTTTTTTTTAGGACAGGTCTTCAAGTCTGAAATACTAAATGTACAAGAATTGCTCGACACTCTCATTTTAGGGAAAGCAGGAATGTATTCAAACAGAGAATCTATGGTGTACAGACCCCCACCCTTTGAAAATCAAGTTTTAGTCACAATTAGTTTGAGTTTATGTGTTATTACATTTATAAATGTTATTAAAACTTACCACACAAACCAACTTTGGAGTCCTAAAAAATATCTCATGTATCCTCTCTGAATAAAACACCTAGATACATGTCTATTCATAAAGTGTGAGAGTTCGACACGTCTTGAGCAATAAACAAAGAAAATTGAGGAGATAATTGAATTGAATTATATTTAAGGCCTTTAGGCATCCTTGACTCAGACCGATATTGGAGACTGGAAGAGAATGTTGAAAGAAAGCCTAGTTTGAAAGTATGATTGTGATATTAGTAATATGTAACTGAGGGAAACCCCGGGCAAACCTTAGTCAAGTTGGCCGACTTCTAGGATAGATTCCAAGACCTTCTGAATACGAAATGAACGCTTTACCAACTGAGCTACAGCTGCTTGGATTTTGCATATAACATAGGCACTTTTACGGTGTATTTTATAATCTTCTAAAATAAAATACAATAACATTAAATAAGATGACAGTAATATTTTAAAAATATATGTAATATTAATAATATAGTTATTAAATTAACTTCTTACCTCGACTCATGTTTGGTAAGGTGCTGTTATTTCACATAAAATTTATGTTGTTTTGTTTTAAGGTATAATTCTTGAAGAAAGTCACTTATTTCCAATCACTCATATAAATTAATTAAATAATTCTTCTTCCATTTTTAAATAGTTCTACCATACGATTTTGCATGAGTAGATTATTTCTGGCTCAGTTAAAGTATCTTGGAAAATCCACTTTATAGCTGATACAATAAAATATGTAATACTGCATTAAGAAGCAATGAATAACAATAAAGAAGACTTCCTTTAAGGTGTTATCTAATATTGTTTTCTTACCTTGTAGTGGGAGCTTAAGTAAGGAAGAACACTCCACATGTACAGGCCTAATTGGAATTTTTTAAAGAATATTCCCAACCTCGGTAACCTTGGTAACCTTCAGTCAAAGTCATGAATAAAGATTAATTTCGACATGTATAATTTGTTATATAGGTGCTGAGAATAAATATCACATTTAGTAGTTGTGTTACAACTTAATGAATGCTAATTAAAGAACATAACTAAGGTAAACGTGGCAATGAAACACTACATACGTTCCCAAATATACTTTCCAGTTTCCCTGAGAAGTATATTACATAATTATAGCTACTTCATTTTAAAACCAATTATTATGTCTTTCTATGTTCAGTCGTTGAATTTGCTGGGTTCATTAACTTGCCCTCCCCCCCCCCCCCCCCACACACACCAAATTTTAGAAATAAATAGCCTATCGTTTTGCACCCGTTCTGCACCGCAATGGTTAATCAGTTATAAGCTCTTCTATTTTGGAGGGACCAAGTTAATGGTAGCTCCCCTCGGTCAATTTTTTTGTAAACAGATAGTATAGCGATCTGTGCTCGTTTTACAGCGTTTTGACCACGTTTCGCGTTTTGCAACGCCATGTGTTTATAGTTAATTGCTCGTACATTTTGGGGCAACTAAGTTAATGGTAGACCCCCTTCAGTAAAATTTCAAATTTAAACAGTGACACATTAAAACAGTAAGGTAACAAATTTAAACAGTAAGGGTAAGCGCGTGTTGTTGATCAAAAACTGAGAACGAGAAAAAGTCACCTGATTAAACCAATCACAAATATTAGGTACGCGCGCTGGGAGACTTAATTACTCAGCATCGAAATGGGTTTCAAATAAACGACTGCAAGTTGTTTCTGGTTTTGTGAAGAGCTTTGTAAACATCATAGTTCGGCTGTATTTAGTAACGACTTTGGTCCTTCTTGATTCCACTATATGTCTCTAAAATCCACAAATATCCATCCAGACTCCAGCGAAGTTTCGAGTCCAAAACCTAGGAGACGTTGGCCTTCAGCCTGAGACAACACGACTATCGCGGTCGGCTGCTCTTCTTTTAAGATGAAGTAGAAAACACAAAAAGCCATAGGATTCATTCAACTGCAAGTAATTTTACAAACTCGTTGCATCTTTGAATTTTAAAAATAATGTATTGCCTTTTAGCAACTTTATATCTCTAGTCGGGATAAGCTAGGCAGAGGATAGGGAAGATATCAACCAGAATCTTACCTAAGGTACCATCTCCAGCATTCGCCTGGTGAAAGCGAGGAAACTATGGAAAACCTGTCAGGATGTTCGGCCGTGGAGTTTGAAACCGCGTGCCTCCCCTTTACCAATCCGAAGTCCGCGCCGTTAGCACCTGGACCACGGTGAGAATATCTTTGTATCTTTGAGAGAATATAAAAAGAGGTTCTATTAAGAGGATGCCAAGTTAAACCGGATCAGACATCACTTGAAGAAACGACAGATGAGAGCAAGATGGAGATTCAGGTGAAGGAGTCTCATGAAGATATCGGAGGAAAAGTGCTCTTAACTAGTGATACATCCACGAAGAATGATTCATCCACGAAACATGACGTCCATATTAACCCATCTATCGCGTGCGTTAGTTCATCTTGTTCAAAGTGTTTCTAAATTTGGTGGCTGGTACAAAGGAAAGAAGAACTAGAGAAAAGAGTGACAGTCAACAGTATTTTAAGAAAGATAACCAGGAAGATAAGACTAATAGACAAATAGATAGTTTGGAACTACCAATGAGATAGTTTTGACGAAGAAGGAGATGAGTTTTTCATTGGGGGAGTGTCTTTTATGGAACCTGGGCCAAGGAGAAGAAACGGAAGAAAGGGGATATAGCTTCATTCAACATCATGAGATCTTAGCGTCAACCAGTAACTAACAGTAAAACTGATGCCGAACCTTGGAGGATGACCAGCAGCAGGAATGAACCCTTGATGGATAAACAGCGGCAGCAGTCGACCTGTGGCAGACGAGATGACCACCAATGTTAAGCAGCGTCAGAGTCCCAAGGCGACAGAGAACAGAGACAGAAGTCTAGTATAGAGACAGAAGATGAAGTGATCTTTTGATCACATGTTAGTTAAAATAATAAATCGGTACAATATCTAATCATGAAACGAGGACCTTGATCAATGCCATAGAAGTACCTGAATTACTATACTTTTCAATCACTCAATAGTCTTACACATAGCCACATTCAGCTTTAGATTCAACTAAAAGAAAACCTTTACCTCCGGCACGATTAGATTGTTGATGTCAAGATCCTAGCAAGCCAACGTCTAGAGTTACTACATCTAGAAGAAAAGTACCCGATGTTTTGGAAACCTATAAACTAAAGGGACTATGAAAGGACTCTAGTTAAGCCAATGGCTAGAAACCTTTTTCTAAGCTACTTAGTTGTAAGGGTTGTAATAGCCTATATTCTGCAATACAAGAATTATATAGGCTATTACAACCCTTTAAAGGAAAAGGAGAAGAAAAATAACTGAATATATATATATAGGGTGTATCTCTAATGGTGGGTCAAACTTCAGGGGATGATGGAGAATGACAAAAGACATGATTTAAGCGAAGAAGTTGTCATCCAAAAATGCGTCAGTGCTGAGCTATAGCCCGCCGAAAATGGACCAAAGTAGAACAAAAATGAATAGAACGAGAGAACGATGTGTCGGAGATAGGTCGGGTCAAAGGAATGATTGCAGTATGTGCCCTGTAGACTCGATTCATGCACACATCGATGCGAAATAGTGGCTGCGCATGCGAAGAAACACAGCAATGTACTGTATTACTAGAGGAGCGTTGGGAAAGGTGCCAGGGCGACGTGCAAGTGCGACAAGCGGCCAGGAGACACGTGGCGGCTCGTTTCCGGCGTCACGAACGCGGTATACAGTGTGGCTGTTGACAGGGGTGCGGAAGAATGTGGGATCGCAAAGCCCGTAATTCACCGAAGTGTCAGAGCGATCCTAGGAAGCAGGATAATTGAAGCACGAAATACGTACGGCCAGTGGTGTAGTGGTGCCAGGGCGGGCCAGGGCGCAACCCCGGTACTTTATGTTAACCCCCGTGAGCGCCCTGTTACTTTGTTAACCCCTGAGACCGCACAGCTTTTTATTTTTGTTATAATATGTTTTCTTTAAACATCGTCCTTAAAATATATGAAAAACCTAGCCTATATCGAAAACATATTAACTAATGTAATATAACAGGTGTATAAGCTTAAATCAGCTGTTTGCCCATAGATGGCGTTCGTGAGCGTATGAAGCTTCCATGGGCACGCCAGACCTATTGTGTGGATGAGTTGGACCTCTGGCAAAACGAATCAGTGACATAATCAGCAAGTGCAGACAGCAACACACAGTGTTCCGTTGGTAAGCATGGCTAGTTTTGTGTCAGAAAAAGAGCATATGCGGGAAGCTCTGCTTTTCTGCTTCCATTTGAAGAAATCGGCTGCCGACGAGCATCGAATTCTTGTGGAGGCCTATGGTGACAGTGCTTTATCGAAACCAACGTGCTGAGATTGGTTTCGTCGGTTCAAAGACGGCAATTTTGATCTGAGTGACAAGAAGCGTGAAAATCGACCCAGGAAGTTTGAAGACCATCAGTTGCAGGCGCTGTTGGACGAGGACGATACCCAATCGCAACAAATGCTTCCCGACCAATTGGGCGTTACTCAAGCAGCCATTTCCATGCGTCTACGTGCCATGGGAAAGGTTCAGAAGATCGGAAAATGGGTGACGCATGAATTGACCGATCGGCAGCTGGAGAGACGCCAACACACATGCGAAATGTTGCTCGCCAGACAAAGAAGAAAGTCGTTCCTGCATCGGATTGTGACGGGCGATGAAAAGTGGATATATTTCGCGAATCCGAAACGCCAGAAATCGTGGGTTGATCGCTTCGGACGGAAGACGATGCTGTATGTTTGGTGGGATCAACAGGGTATCGTCTACTTTGAGCTGTTGCAACCGGGTCGAACTGTCAATGCCCACCGCTACCACCAACAACTGATCAACGTGCACCGTGCTCTGTGTGAAAAAAGGCCGGAGTATCAACAAAGACATGACAAGCTGATATTCCTCCACGACAACGCCTCATCGCACACGTCAAAAGTGGTCCAAAATACTTGGAGACACTTAAGTGGGAGGTGCTAACCCATCCCGCTTATTCACCAGACCTGGTCCCTACAGATTACCATCTGTTTGCGTCGATGGGCCACGCCCTCGCTGAGCAGCACTTCGTTTCGTAAGCAGACGTCCGAAAATGGCTTGATGAGTGGTTTGCCTCGAAAGAGCAGGAATTTTTTGGCGTGGTATCCACAAATTGCCCGAGAGGTGGGCAAAATGTGTAGCTAGCGAGGAAAAGTACTTTGAATAACTTGCTTTGTGCTTTCTATGAACATACCATGTGTTTTGCTGAGGACAAAACAGCGGATTTAAGCTTATACACCTGGTAGTTGGCAATGAAAGTTAAGACTGACACCTCCAGCGTTTTTGCTCTCAACAATGGATCGTAGTTGCGATAAGATTCCGCTAGTGATTCTGCAGTAGTGGCTATACATAGTAAATCCTTCGCCTAGTTTTTCACACGTAAGTGAAGCCGCAACAACTACCTCAGAATCGCCAACAGCGGCATTACAACATGAAGCCAATACCTATGTATAGTAATGTTTTCGATCTGATTTTCCCTCTGGGGACAGTGGTTGGAGCGTAAGGGAAAACATACATGGTTGATAGCAAGAAATGGATATTTATTGTGTGATTATTGCTGTTCCGTAGGTTATTTAGAGCCTGATAAAAGTCAGGGATTAACATTAAATAAAGAATGGGTTAGGCGTCAAGTTTCATTTAATGGCACAAATAAAGAACAACAGTTGAAGTCTTTAAGAACAAAAATTTCGGCCCACAATTATCTATAGCGCGTCAAATTTGTCTTTGCAGCTGCAGGAGAGAAAAGTTACTGGAACCCGCGCTGATAAATTAATCAGATGAACCATCAGAGTTATTAAAACATTTAAAGAAAATCAAGGACAAAAAGAAAAAGAGACAATGAAAGCTTCAGAGAGAATGACTTACTCAGGATATTGCTTAAAAAGTAAGAAGAAAATAGTTTGCATAAACAGACTGCAGTTCCTTACAAGTATTATCAACAATCTCTGTGCCCGTTGTTTCACCAGTGTTGCTTCATGTAGTCGCCAAACTGAGAGTAAGACAGGTGAAAATGAATGTGAATTGTATAAGAAACTGCTGGTGGATTTTGAAGTTCTAAGTCCTGACATGTGGCCGGAAGACTGTGAAAATAATCTGAGGTACGGTGAAGAGAGTGTAATGAGAATGTGTTCACAAATTCGTCTCCCTAATGTAAGAACAATACTTAGAATGGTTTTCGGGAATACTTAGACGAAGGCGAAAAGAAAGTTACGAACACCCTGCTTCCCTTAACAAGTGCAGTTCAGTGAATGCCATGCAGCACAGCTGAGTATGAACGTGGATTCAGTGCAATGAACATAATTATAAATAAACTTCGAACAAAACTACTGATACAGAATGTTTCATGTGCGATGTTTATAAAACTGAATGGACCACCACTTTCTAAATAGAACACCTGCCCCTACATTACTTCTTGGTTACTGCACTACCGTTCAGCGAATGACACCAGAACTCGCCAGTGTGCGGACGAGGAAGAGGAGGAAAGGGGGACATGGAAACTCTTCTGACAGAAAGATTCAATTTTTTATGCAGTCATGCTGAAACGTGTACTGAATTATTTTTCTTCTCTTTTTTTTACACTAACACGTTTACATAATACGAAAATGAGTTTACATAATGCTTTATATTTAACCCTTGATTTGTCCTCTATTTCAAAGATTTTAATATGCGCGTTGCATATCAGAATATTCTTTTATTTATATAACAAATTGGAATTCGGCATTTGCTGCATTATGGGAGAAATTGGAAAGTTACGATAACATTTATTCAACTTATGAAAATCGAATATGCGCCACTCTATTCTCGAATGTCTCGAAACAGACTCGTTAGTGACACGAAGATGTCTATATAAGAAAACACCGAAGGGAGGGGACCGCCCTGGTACTATTTATTTTACCACTACGCCACTGCGTACGGCATACACGACAAGGGAGTGCGGTAGGTCAGGTACAACAATCATACAGTGGGTGTGGTAATGTAGGACGACACATACTAATGCTAGACAAGACTGCACATGATACTGGTAGGACGCAAACACAATGAGCAAATGTACTTACATTCACAGCAGCTGCTCAAAATGGCGTCCCTGGGATGCAATGCAGGCATGGCATCGCCGTAATAGGTTTTGGCGCATCCGCTCGAAGATGCCTGGGTTGGTGCGAATCATCTCACAGGCAGCGAGGATGCTTGCAAGGAGGGTCTCTTCGTTCTGGACAGGTGTGTCGTAGACGAGCGCTTTTACATAATCCCACAAGAAGAAATCAATGGGGTTCAGATCAGAGGAGCGTGCCGGCCAAGCAATCGGACCGCCCCTTCCGATCCACCTATGCGGGAAGGCATCGTCAAGGCACTGACGATGTCCATGCACAATGGTACCATGCGGATTTGCGTCGGCCCACACATGACTATTCCCGGTATTGAATACACCCTCTCGCGTGAAACAGGCCTCATCTGTGAAGAGCATGGCGGTAAGAAACTGCAGGTCTTGCAAACAGCGCTGCACTAGAGTTTCACTAAACACCACACGGGGTGCGAAGTCTGTAGGATGCAGGTCTTGCACTTTCTATGGATGATAGTTGTTGTTCACGGAGTACTCTCCACACAGTAGTGTGATCAACCCCCACTTCTTGTGCTCTAATGCTCTAGTGCTGCTAGACGGGTGTTCTGTCACACGCTCAAGAACCTCTTATTTAAGGTCGGGAGTCCTGGTTGTTCGTCGCCTGCCGCGGTCGTGACTGACTGGGCGCAACTTTCCCGTTTCCCGTAAACGCCGAAACAGCCTCGGATACATAGTGTACTTTGGATGGCGCCTGTATGGATACCTGGTGCGATACAACCTTGCAGCTGCACGACTGTTTCCATTCGCTCGCCCATTCAAAAACACCATATATGCAAGTTCTTCCAACGTGAACGCCATTTCACTCCCGCACTACGCCCTCTCCAGACCACCAGCACAGACAACGCAGAGGTACTGATACTGAGTGACTAACCACGGAATAGTAACACGCCGTCTGCAGGTTCGGGAAGGAAACACGTCACCTGCACAACGATGACGTACATTACGGCCGAGTCATGTGATACAGAGGGCGTACAGCGACAGAGCGTCTTGTTGTTTCCTCTGTTTGTGTGCAACCACCAACGTACGTAACGTATGATATCAACGCAAGGACAGGTGTCGAATGTTGCTTGTAACACGACACGTATTGTTTGTGGGTTATAAAATAGGGCTTTCAGGAAACAATGTATGTACGCTGTCGTGTGGAGCATTGTACGTGCCCCAGCGTCGCGACAGCGTCATACCACGGAACGTGCGGTTCTTGCAATTCGCACTACGGATAAATTTCTCACATTACTCTGTAATTTGCCATCATCCCGGTACGTTTGACTCCATGTTTCCGCTCCCAACCAGTGCTGTCTTATACGCCTCCCTTGCGCCACCACTGTTCCACATCGACGTGTGCATGAATCGACTCTACAGGGCACATACTGCAATTATTCCTTTGACCAGACCTCTCTTCACACTTCGTTCTCTAGTTCTCGCTAGTGTGTAGTATTCCATCGCAGTTTCGGCGAGCTCTGGCTCGGGGTTGCTGCATTGTCGAACTCGGGATCTGTCTCTCACATTGCTTACTCTGTCATTTGCCATCATCCCGGTACGTTTGACCACATGTTTCCGCTCCCAACCAGTGCTGTCGTATGCGCCACCCCTTGGGCCGCCACTGTTCCGCATCGATGTGTGCATGAATCGACTCTACAGGGCACATACTGCAACCGTTCCTTTGACCCGACCTTTCTCTTGTGCATGAATCGACTCTACAGGGCACATACTGCAACCGTTCCTTTGACCCGACCTTTCTCCGACACTTCGTTCTTTCGTTCTATTCATTTTTGTTCTACTTTGGTCTATTTTCGGCGGGCTATAGCTCAGCACTGACGCATTTTCGGATCACAATCTTCTTTGCTTAAATCACGTCTTTTGTCATTCTCCATCATCCCCTGAAGTTTGACCCACCATTAAAGATACACCCTGTATATATATATATATATACTGAGCCACCGTAGATCAGTGGTTGGGCGTTGGTCTAGCATTTGGAAGGTCGTGGGTTCGATCCCCCGGCCGACCAAAATGACTGAGGTTTTTCCAGAGGTTTCCCTCAGTCACGCCAGTCAAATGCCGGGATGGCACCTTCAAG
>JAGDQP010057436.1:1689-12746 GCA_022664845.1 Lepisma saccharinum | reverse complement strand
GTTGCCTAAAGGCCTTAAAAATTAAATTCAAAAATTTAAATTATCATTTTGCGTAACACGTTATCAAAAACTTAAAGACAAAGATGATGACTATCATTTGAGGCGAAATCAGAATTCTTATATAGCCTATTATTCTTATGGCAAAATATGTTTTAGAACAAAATAGAATCTCATTCTGATTCCTTGCTTAGCCGAGCGCCTTGGATACGAGCGGTCGCAGGTTCGACTCACGGTGGTGGTTCCAGAATTTCCAGTGTGGACCCAGCATCGTAAGGACAACCAGGGAACTACCTGAACGAAGAAATAGCAGAAAATCAGGAAACAAGATAATCTGCCATCCAAATGCGATCCCTAGATCCAACGAAGGAACTACGAGCCCCTGAAAGGTATATTAGCCCGCACTACCGGACTAGTGTGCGGGATGAATAGCACACAGGGGTAAAATTTTCTCTTAGTTTTTTTTTTATTTTTAAGAAATCTAAACAAAAGCACTGCCTTAAAAGTTTATCATCATCTACACTAGTGATGCCCAACCTTCTTTTGCCCATGGGCCACATTAAAATTTAGCATGATCTTCGCCGGACAGAGCAACCTCTGGCATAAATAGGATACAAATCGTACGTGTTCTTTAATTGCAGCTTTTAAATGCTAATATCGGAAACGTACGAATCTTCAAGGTTAATATCATGTCAATGTGATTTATGTTGCTAGTATAGCTTACATTGTTTTTTCTCAGTTCAGAAAAGTTAATTTCATGTGTAGATTAAGAAGGAGAAATAAAACCTTCTTTCTACATGGTTACGGTAAACAAAAGCGATACATGTAGCGAGACGAAAAGGCAAATGCTGCAAGACCGGATCTAGCCCGCAGGCCGTAGGTTGAGCATCACTGATCTACACAAATAATTCCATAGAAGTGTCATGGTTTCATTAATACAACAGAACTCATTCCTAATTACTTATTTCATGGTATATTTCAAGGTGATAAAAACTATAATATTAACAAATATTGACAAAAAAAATATACGATATGGGGTCTACAAAAAATTAAAGAATGGAGAACAGAAACTATCATAGAAATAATTGCATTCAACACATTACGTCATACACTACAGTTCATAAGTATTAGCACAAGGCAAGGACTTTAGGTATTAGCTCACTCTTAAAAAAATAATAATAATATTTAGCTATCTCTTTTATCAATACGTATGTTACGATATAATTTGTTATTTATATCCAAAAAAAAGTCACGTATAATATTACACCACAATCAACCTAGCTACTGCATGTAAACAAAATATAGACTAACGCTCAGCAATTTTCTATATATATAAAAAAGAAAGTTCAAACATTAAACTTATGAATTAATACGCGACATTCCAACAAGAATTACTGATGAAGAAACCTAACAGCACAGCTATGTTATACGTATATGCTTCGAATGTTCCCGTCGGGGATATCCGAATATCAATAAGATATTCCTGGATATCCGAATATCCCAAGATATTAATTGCATATCCGTAGAAGATTCGATGCATATCTTAACGTTCCTAATGAGCGCATTTTCTGTAAATAATTCTTGGAATATTCCACCAGGCATATTCTATGAATATATTTAGCACATTTAAGAAATATTCCTAAACTTTCTTCTAATATTCTCAGCATATATATATTAGGATTAGCCTTATTTGATCTCGATTCTGGAATCTAAATTGGATATTCTTGGTACAATAATAACCACCGGCGTTACACACCGAAAGGTCCTGAGCCTGCCCCAACGCCAACTGCCCGCGGTGGGTGGAACGGCAGTGTGGTCAGTACTGCGCGCCACCTAGCCACGAACATTAGGAGGGGCTTTCTAGACCGAGTGGCCGTCACGTCTTTATTCAAGTGACTCCCGTTACCGCCCATACAATCAATTTTATCTTATCTTATCAAGTGACTCCCCCAGTTTGCCCCACGACGCTGGGTGGACGTCGAAAAGTGGGACTCCATCCGGGAATTGAACCCGGGACCACGAAGACATGAGTCCAACGCTCTAACCACTGGACTGTGGAGCATATTCTTGGTATATAGGGTAAAACGTAAGCGCAAAAGAAAACGAAGAGCATTTCCAAAACCGTCCAGTGTTTGATTCCAGCACAATAACTACCAGTTTTTAGTACACTAAAAGCAATTTTCGTGTGTCCTGTGTGTGACCACAATATTTAAGTAAGATTTAGCACATTAAAAGCAGTTTTTGCGTGTTCTATGTGTGACCACAACACAATATCTACACATATTTTATCACTTACAAGTGAACCTATCAGAGCGCTTTTACGACCAAACTTGGCAGAGATCAGGAAATCTGCAGAAGACATGATTAAAAAATAAAAGTGCTTTCGTCCATAAAGACGGACGTAGTGGCCAAAAGTTTTATTCATAAAAATAAGTAAGGTACTTATAGTCTGAAAACACACGTTTATTTGTAAAACGCTTTAAAAATTGAAATCAAATACACATTAACGAACACTGGTGGAATGCGTTATCAGTTAGAGGGTTCATCCTAGCTGATATCTTGAATCTTGTCTGATATTTCTAAAATAAGAAGAGTCATGTACAGTAAGTAATATATCAATCTGGGCTGGGCTAGATTTTTACCACCACTACGTTGGTGACGTCAATTTTGTCATAAATTTACCTTAAGGGGGACAATCTTATGCATACCAATGAGTGCTGGATAGATGGTACCCAGTACTCATTACTATGCATTCGAGTTTCATCTCTTGCACTGTTTCAAAAAAGGACAGAGTACATCCAGACTTTCGAATCAACTACGTATATTATCACATATCGTTATCTCTCTCAAAAGTACATTTAAGACAAAACCGATTTTACCAATGTATATCTGGTAAAATTCTAGCCCAGGTTGATATTTACATGCTCCTCTTCTTATTTTAAAAATATCGGACAAGATTTAACATGGACGACTTCAAGATGGCAGCCATGATGAACTTACCCTCTAACTGATAATGTATTCCACCAGTGTTCATTAAAATGTATTTGTTTTTCAATTTTTTAAGCGTTTTACAAATAAATGTGTGTTTACAGACTTAGATCACATTATAAGTACTTATTCTAGTCAATCAAACTTTTGGCCACTGCGCCCGTCTTTATGGTCGAAAGTACTTTTAATCATGCTTTCTGGTGGTTTCCTGATGTACCTTACTTCTCTGCCAATGTTGGTCAAAAAAGAGCTCTGAATCTAGGTTCACTTGTTAGAAGCAAGCATGGGGGATGTGTAGGCTCCACATTTTTTTGACTATGGTACGAAGTGAGGTGGTCTTGCAATAAAATATTACTTGACACTGTCCATGCATGCAGAAACTAACACTTTAAGCATCGTGACCAACAAGTTGGTTCAAAAACAAGCCTTCTGTAGGAAGCCGTTTGTATCAATGGTCCATTGAATGAAGTGCATTGACTACGATACCGGAGGTTCATTTTTTTAAACTCAGTCTGTTCCATTTTCATAGTACCTGGACAAAACACCGACCCACCTTTACTTCAGAGAATTTTCGGGAATGCCCTATTTTCTTCGGCAAACAGAATATGCACTTTTGGATAGACCAGGGCCCTGTTTCACCAAAGTACTTGTTAATTTCCATAGTACTGTCTCAAGACCGCCAGCCTTCCGCCACAATCTTTATGTGTTGTTGTTGTTTGGGTGCCTACCTTCGGGTGTCAAAAGTTTACTAACAATTGAATATTGTTTTGTATAATCACACTCCTTCCACAAAATTATAGAACAGTGACTGAATAAGAACAAGGGCTCATAGCGGGAGGCTAGCGGTCTTCAGACAGTTCAAATATGCAAAATGAAGAGTGGAAACTTGACAGGTACTTTCGTGAAACAGGCAACCCCGGTCTGAAGTCTTTGAGGGTACCATACCACCTGAGTTCCATTGTTAATGGTATTTCAAATACCAAGCTCTATAGTGCATTTCCTCGCTTTCGGCAGACTACACCCCCCCCCTCCCCAAGAAAAAGCATTTATACACTCTCGATTTTCTATACTTTAATTCTTATTTTCATGTCAGGAATGTCGTGATGTGATTTTGTAGGTGTTATTTTGAAGCACCCTGTACCTACTAATGAAGGAAGTGGTTATTGTAGGTGTGTATTATGTAAATACCTCAGGAATCACTAAAAAAAAAAAAAACCTAATTTTCCAGTATCAGACAGAAAAAAATATTAAAATGAGAAGTACAAAGGTAATTCGTCTTTCATTCACAATTCAGTCACTCTCTGTGTAGGAGAGGTATTGGGAAGGTGGGTGGTAGACGAAAAGAAAAAAAATAAAGAAGCACGTGGCGGGAGTCATTTTGGCTTCCGTCCAGGTGGGAAGATGAAAAGAAGAAAAGCAAAATCAGTTATTTCTTGTTCTGATGGCGTCCTCTCTGTTGCTACTGCGGTCTATTGATACGTTTGAAAGCGATTTGCAGTAGAAAGATTCACACACGCACACATACATAGAAAACAGACACGAGTCATCAACATCAGCATCATCATTGGCAGGAACAAATTTCCCGTGAGATCTTTAAGTCGTGATCGACAGATTATAAATACAACCTTGAACCACAACGTTCTACGTGCGTGAAATGCTTCTCACCATGTGCCTTGTTTTTAGCTTCTGAAAAAGTAGCCACGCAGAGGTCTCTTTTTTGTTTTTCATGGTTTCAATCAAGGTGAATCGAAATGCAATCCAACGTCTCACTCTTTTTTGTAGCTTTTCTCCCTCAAGATTTCATAACACAATCATTTTATTTTCATACATTTCCCCTTAAAAATGACAACTATAGTTTAAGCCCGTCACATGTAAAGGGGATGACGTCTCTTAGTGATCACTTTTCCGGGGCAACGGAGAAAATAATGGCCAAGGCCTTTATCTAGGTATCATGGTCTGATGAAACTGAGGGACCAGCAAAAAAAAGAAGTTAGTATGGCCATCATAGGACTCAAACTTACGTGCCTCCCCAGTGGCGATCCCAAGTTAGCGAGACTGCAGCAAGGAATCTTATTCGTTAGAGTCAATACTAAAAGAAAGGGCTGATATAAGTATTTGGGCTCAATTAGGGCACCAAAACCAGTTTTTCGGGTGCACGCTGAACTTTTGTTCAAAAACCAAATCTTCTAAGGCCTGGATGTGAGAAACAATTTTCATCATCTTCAAAGAACCTACGAACCTAAAGCTTAGGCACTGTTAGGGATTACATTCAGTGAGTCAACACAATTGTAGAATGGATTTTAAAAGGCAAATGAAATATTGTTTTCAGCTACTTTGATTCATTTACTTTATAAACAGAACAAATGAGTCTGTACTTGCCTGACGGATGTGATTATCTGATGCTAACCTAAACCGAACTCCATGTTTCTGCTTGCGGCCAAAGGAACCTGAAATGATCAATTCATCGTTTAAATAAGCACAAGCAACATAAATAAACACAACGTTAATCATGAGAGTTTAAAATGACATTACTTTGTGAAAAAGATAACTGAATTAGTCATTATTAGAGGGCGAAGTTAAGAAAACGCTGTCCTTTTCGTTAACCCTTTTAAGTTTACAAAGCAGTCTGCTGTGTATGCTTTTTTCACGTAATATAGCCCCTAATTGGTGTTGGTATTTCATTTTCCGTCAGTGTACAAGCTTTGCGTGCAGATCGTAATTATGCCTCCTGCCGACCTATCGGACACTTTCTGTGCAGGAATTGAGAAACAACTTGAGCATATCGATTAGCCTCCGAGCTACCCCGATATCAACCCGATAGTGCATTTATGGAACGTGATGGGTAGGCATATAACATATTTGGATACATCAACCAACTCCGCATCTGCATTGACAGACGAATTACACGTAGTTTAGTTAGCTATACCTCTCGATGGCTATACCGATATCTTGTTGACGAAAGCTGCTGTATGAAAGCAAGAGAGAGATAAAATTCATTTACAAGGAACGTCATTATAACTAAATTTCCGTTAGAATGAAACTATTCGAAATCACAACCAAATTCTTGTTCTCCACTACAGTGTTCGTTACAACGAATTTTCGTTATAACGAAACAAACTCGTGGGTTATAACGGAATTTTACCTGTATTATGTACGTCGTCATAATTCAATGATTACGCAGTGTATGTAAATAAGCTGAAAATTAGAACAAGATGAAAACTAAACTGCATACCCTAAAGCATTAGAATTATGGTACAACTAAAACTAAGCTGAGTTGTTTCAATGAAATGAATATACATTTGTATTACTTTATTTGATTAGAAATCGCATTAATATTTTATATGGTTTAGTAGTTCATATTTTATGTTTTAAAGTATAATTTATACATAATTATGTAAAGTGTATATTATATTATGTTTAAATAATATCATCTCTTGTCTTTTACAAGATTAAGATGAAGGGTAACAAGAAGAACATGTAGTGCAAGGAGAATTAACTGATCGTTTAGACCATATTCTGCAGAAAAAAAGGAGCCAATTCACAAATATAGAAGGCGTCGTACAAAATGGAACCAGCTGTCCAAATTTACAAAAATTGTGTTAACAAGCAACGACGCTCAATTATTATTTTATGTTCTGCACAAAAGGACCAATGCCATTCTACACTTTGAGTTCTAGCTGTAGACCGACGAATAATTTCACTGACAGAGTAAGCTACATTATGTCTTTTTATACAAAAGAACTAACCCACAAGATGCCTAAACTGAGACAATGGAGCTAAAGTTAGTTGAAGTTCACAAACAAATATTGTTCCTTTAACCAGAAGCATATTATGGTGCATATATGTGAAGAGCCCAGCCCTTGCACTGCTTTAATTGTTCAACTATTATTTTCTTTTCTGGTTTAGTTTCATTCTGCAGAAGCTCGTCCACTTTCGACGGTTGGTTCCTCCCTGTTTAATCGTGTGGTTAAGTTTAACACTCTTGCCAGATTCGTAGCAAATGGCCGATGATATAGAGGTTTCTAAGTCCGAAAATAACATCTGGCCATACCAAAGCAATGTCTATGACATGTAGCAGAGATAAAATGTTTCACTTCCATGTAGAATATAGTTTTGACAGCATACTATACGATATTTTGGACTTTGAATGTCTTCTCATCAGTCAAATACTATTCTGCCTAACTAACCCCAACGTTTTAGGGAACATGCTGGATAAAATTCCTGTTTTTACGTGAGTAGTGATTTTCGGTCATGCTCCAAAGAACCAGAAACGGGGAAAATTTGGAACTATAACAGATTAGTGCTACAAATTTATTCAGATTCAAGACTGAACTGTTACGTATTGCACTTTAGTGTGAGGTTGAATTTCAATAGAGAGCTTGAAAGTTATTAATGCTGTTTTATTTCTGCTTTTATACACTTTCGTTCACAGAGAAAGAAGACAGAAAACAAGAGGACAGCATAAGGTACGGTAGATCGAATAAGACTCTGATCTAGTCTCTGAGAGATGCTTGGAATGGAGGCCACACGTTTCGCAAATTACTGCAATTCTAGAAAATGAGATTCCTCTCTTCCTTCAACGAAAATTTTAACCACACATTCAAATACTAAAGAAACAATAGACAATTCACACGAACAAGAAATGTCATCAGAGTAAGTAATCTACGTGCAGTTCCAGTAATAAATAGAAGGGGCAAAGGTACGGCAAAGAAACACAAATCCCACAAGAAAAAGGTATAGTATTCTTAGCATAGAGAAGGTCAAATAGAGTAAAAACTAATTTTCACCGTAAAAGAAGAAAAAACAGTAAAATTACAACGCAATTTTCACAATTTCAATACAACATGTGAGATAAATTGCTTACAAAGTTTCTACAACAGTGGTTAAAGCAAAGTTATGACACAAGATCAGACACGAAATCGTAGTAGAATCAAACAACTTCTGTTATGTTAAATTTAGTAACGAGTTGATATTCGCCATATTTAATAACTCAATCATCTTGTCAAAAACTGATCTACTTTAATTTCCTGTAGTTCAAGAGTCTAACATTACCAGGAAAGATAAATTAAGTACCTCACTGTTTGTGATAAAATTGCCCCGAAGGTTAATACTGAATACTCTTCCTCAAATGTGATTCAGTACAACGGTCCTGTCGTATGGATAATATACGTGTTGCTTTCTGAAATTCATCCCACCTAAACTGATTTTGATCGAGGTGGGATTCTAAAGTAAAGCCGAGTGATATCATACCAACTTAATACAACTAATCAATTTCCAAGACCCAATAATTAACTTCTGCATCGTCAAAGACTGACAATTAATTTTCTACTACTATTCTCCGAAGCACACTCATAACTATGTTTGCTCCAATATTCTAATGCAATCTTTATTTTTAAATGTTCTCATCACATCACACTTATTCATCACACGCTACTTCATTAGTGTTATCGCCATAAACACAAAATTAATCATTAGCACCCATCATAACAATAATCAAATCATCATTATCACTATCGTCACTTATTTCTACTTGGCAGAAATCGCCACTTCACATTCAAACAACAATTCTATACTAAATTAAACTTCAATATCAGCATATTTTAAAAATTTTCTACAAAATCCAGGTTCAGGTAAAGATCCATAACAGCAGTTTATAATCATCGTAATCTTACCAGTCCATCATTTTGCCTGATTTCATGAGCTACAGTCTCAAATGCCTATCTCAGTACTAAGTTTGTTGCTATGCAGACACAGGTTCACAACTAAATAGTGAGATGGCCACTCTAAATAGAGTTCATTTCCTAGCAATACGGATATCGGATATGTTAGGTTAGATTAAGTTAATATTACATCAGCATTTTTCGGGTAAAATATACCCTCCCTGTTACTGGATCAATATTTTGAGACCAGATTTAGTCTATGGTGGTCTCTTGGTCAAGTAGGGAAGACATGCAAAGATTGGTCTAACGATGTGGGTTTGTATACCGGGGTAGAAAAATATATCTTGAACTAAGTAAGATTAAGAGTTCTAGCTAAGTTTTAACGGAGGAAGGACCTACTGTGTATTTGGTGCGGATACTGGCAGTGTGCGGAAAGAGAAAATAATGTCCACACCCAAGGAAGAAGGAAAATTGTTTACAACCCAGGTCAAAAATCTGTTGTTGTCCAATGCCGTATTGGTCTTATTCCGGTGCCTATCCACACTAGTGTTTTTATATACAAAAATATTGTTACGTAATTATTGCGTTATCATCAAGGTTTGTGTTTATCCATTTGGTCGTATGTCAGTTATTAGTGTTGGTCAAATGCCGTGTTGGTCCTATGGAGTTTTGGTTCCACGAAGAGCTGGTCCAATGCCCTATTGATCTAAGGCCGTATTGGTCGTACGCATAATGCATATAACCCGAACTAGTATAGCTCTACAACGAATAAAAAATACGCGGCAAAACTGTGAATTACAGTCGATTGTCAATGGTTTTACATTTGCTCATCTACAGCAGTGATCCCTGTGGATGAGTGGTAACGCTCGCTACCTTGTTATCAAGGGGACCCGGGTTCGATACCCGGTGGGAACACAAGTTGTTCGGAACCCGTTTTAAACTGTAGGTACCGACCTTAGGACTCCATGGAAGGCGATCATAAACCACCATCGCTTCAACTTCGAGTTAGGACCTGCTTTCGTGCGGAACACCCATAATCATTTGCTGCAGAAGATCATGTTCTTTCCCATTTTGCTACTGGCGGTAGCAAACTTCTAAACTTAATACCCAGTTTAAATATTATAAATTTGTGTTCGTATTCTAATCGTTTACATAGTCGCCTACACTAGCGCCATAAATGCTCTCTTTTCTTGGTCGAGCTATAGAATTAATTCTGGAAAGTGTGTTTAACCCAAACACATGTTTCCGGTCAAGGACCACTGTTAGTTATGGTAGCTAACTCAACACCACAAAAGATAGGATTTCTTTCCTCATCTAGATAGGAAATAGAATTAAGAGAAACGTTTCTGGATAAGGCAAAATAGCTTTCAAAGGACAACTCCTTCGTAATATGAGTTAAATTCAAGTAAACAAAATAACATTGTGCGAGATACAAACACAGTATTTCTCCTTATTGCAACCACACCCGGCGACAGAAGCTGTAGTTGCATGCATGCATGCGGAGGTCGTTAGTAGAAGTTGGAAAGCGATCACATCTCAGGGTGGGACTATCCGGGGGCCCTGACTTCTCAGACTTTTTGTTTCTGTAACCACTGGGCTCCTCAAATTAGAGAAAGTGCTTTGAACACTTTAATAAGATGCAGACTTGTTACTTCAATTACAGCGGAGAGACGTAGACGTCAAGGTTGTGGAAGTTGAGCCAAGCTAAATAATGTGCATGCTGTAGAAAATTCACAAAAGTTAGTGGTAAACAAGATTGGTAGATAAATTTAAAAAAGGGTCAAAGAACTCCTACATAAGAGGGCGGACGAAACAACATGAAAGAGTGTGAAAAATACAGAAAAATATCTTTGTTGTCTACTTTCGCTTTCGGAACAGACACGACCTGGGGAGGTTGGATGGATGCAAGCAGGAAACAAATCTGAGAGCATGAGTCATCATTCCTTGAAGGAGTAGTAAGGAAGATTTTCGCAGACGGCTTCTTGATTACGTACGGAGACTATGTAATATAACTGCATGATGGTATCACAAGTAGGACAATCGCCAGACTTCTCTGATTTTGGCATACGTCCCATTTTTTCTTCTCCTCCTCCTTCGTTGCAGTGGATAGTGCTATGGTGACTACATCCGGGCAAAACTGTGGGAAGATCTTTTCTTGTTCTTTCTCTTAGTTGTGATAAGAATCGGGACGATTGACTTCCTCACAGGTCAAGTCTGAACAGATTAACTAACAATTTAGCAGTAACCAATCATTTTATATTTGACAATGAGAAGTGCCAACCACAGACTCTCTTTTGCTCTTCAGATTTTCTCAGTTGGATTTTGTATTAACGGTAATATTAAGAAAGAAAATAAGTGGTCTCGCATCACGGAAGAAATATTATGACACTGCAAATCGTATTTTAAGTTTCG
>JAGDQP010057435.1:0-12747 GCA_022664845.1 Lepisma saccharinum | reverse complement strand
ACACTCTCGTCATCTTTTCTTACTCTACTAACTTCAATGCGTTTTACGGAAGCTTTAACTTTTAACTGTAAATTTAATTTATCGCTTTTATAGTTAATTTGAGATAGAATATCATCAACGTGATAATAATGTCCGGGCATTATTTTAGTTACGTTCCAGCTTTCTTTATTCGAGCCCCTGTAATGATATTATTAGTATATTTGGAAACATTTTGAAATGACCCTGTATAATGTACTTCAACAACAGCTGTTTGCCACACACCTTTCTCCAACACGAGAGGCTGATATAGTTTGGTAGTATAACATACTAGAGTATTTTGCGCAAAATATTCCATAGAACTGTTACTGGGTAGTGTGAGATAAAACTGCTGCTCCATAATTTATTGAAAATATCTCTCCTCTTCACCCTCTTCTTCTTTACATTACCACCTATTTGCTTATTTTTACGTTTTCCTCCACCCGCCAACACTTGATTTATTTTATTTTGAGCTTTATTTATTAAATTACTGTTTGCTTCCTGCCAGCGCACTTTTAATGCTCTTTCGACGAGTCTATTAATATTTAGTACTTCTTCACCTACATTAATACCACCACGTAACAGTTCTTTACCAACAGTGTTTGCACCTTGTTTTAGTATTGGAAATACAGTACGAAAAAATCCACCTCGAAAATTACCAATACCGTACCCTTCTTGATAAGGTGCACCTCTATATACATTATAACCACTACCTGCTTGATGCGAATAATATTGCAAATAAGGATCATTCGTTTTTCGGCTATATACACAAATATAACCCTCGTTTATAATATTATATTATTATTACCATCTCTTTTCAGGCACACCACAGAAAAAGGTCTTATTTCCATTTAATAACCACATACATCAACGTTACCTCGTAACAGCAGGCAGTATGGACTACAACGTTTATGCTCTTTCAAGAGGATATTATAAGATTGCAAATTACCTAATTCTAAAGTACAAAATGCACATCTTACAATATCCGGTAATCTAACAAAATAAAAACCACACTCTGCAAATTGAAGTGGTGGAACTATCCATTCCTCATGTCTTTTGAATGTTACTAACCGTTCATTAAATAGAATACAGGAATCCATGAATTAAATCAAGCAGGATAACCCCGCCACCGAACAAGTATTCGTTTATATTTAGCTTCTAAAATTTCATCTATTTCGTAAACTTTGGGCAGTGGCACCGCTTGTATTTCCTCTTCGTAAAATGCACCCTTAAATGTGGCACAATTTAAATCCTCTAATACATAAACCACTTTCTTTTCCTTATACGTTATTTGTTTTATTTTAAATATTTCCAGAGTCGAATTTTGTTTATAGCCTTTTGCAAAATGTCGTTTCTCCTTAGTAATTCGTACAGTATAACCTTTATATTTTTTTTACCTTAACAGTAACACTAGCCGGTTTCACCAGTCTATTCCACACTTGTTGAAACGTGTCTTGATTCACAAGAGCTGGCGGTAATTTATGTGCCGCGTGTGGTCTAAAATTATACCCGTGAATAAGTTTCGACAATACATCAATATAACTATATGATTTTTTTAGAAGTAAAATATTTCCACATTCTTTGCTTCAGACTGCGATTTAGACGTTCTACGAGGCTTGCCTTAATATCGGGGGTTTCGGCTGCGAAAAAATGAATATTATATTTTTTGAGGAACGTTTGAAATTTTATTTAGAAACTCTGTAGCTTTATCTGTTTGTAGTCGTATTGGTCTACGCTGGGGGGTAGCTGCAAATATTTTCTTAAATGTCTCTTTAATATGTTCACCTGTTTTACTGCGAACCGGCACTGCCCATGCATATCGTCTGAATAGATCAATCACTGTTGAAATATACCTGTACCCGTCATTATATTTTTAATACTTTGTAAATCAACCAGGTCCGCTTGCCACTGATCGTCAATATTAAACACAAGATAGGAATTGCGTTGAAAACGTTTCCGCACGGGTTTATGCAATATATGATGTTCTTTTAACCTCTCTTCTACTCGTTGTTAAGGTATTTATTTCTTTACTGCTTTCCATAACGCCTGAGCCGTTGAAAACGAAGCAGGATTTGCTGGGTTGTAGTAGATATTAGTTATCTTCATTATAGTTTATAGTTGCGCCATCCTGCAGCTTTACGTTTACGTGATGGTCCCGGTTCCTCTTCCTTCTCCTCTTCTGTTTTTGGGGTAGCAGCAGTAGCAGCAGTTATTTTTTGAATATATTTTGTAGACGATGAGGGTTACTTATATATTCTAAGGGTATATTTGATTTTGCTAATTGTATAGCAAAAGGTTCCCAGCCAGTGGGGGGAACATTTTTCTTACGACACCTAACAATATCAGCTACTAAATTTACTATATTAACCCCGGGAATTAATTTACCATATGTATTAACGTTACCCACGGTATCCCAAAAAATATTTTGGTTTTGTTTTAATTTGTGTAATAAGGATTTTGCTTTACGTCGACATGCTTCTGGGAGAGTTGATATTGTATCATCATCATCAGCAGCAGCACCACTCTCGGCCTCCTCCACCACATTATGATTCTTTGCGGGTGTGATGGGTTTTTGAATAACATGTAAATATTTTTGTAACACCTCTCTGTACTGTACCCATTTTTCTTCGACACTCATACTCTTATTACTTAAAATTTGTTTCATCTCATCATCGTGATTTGTAATTGTTTGATAATGATGTAATTTTTCTGGCGAGATTGAAAATAAGTTTTCTCGTATGCTACATAATTACTATATAATTAGACTAGACAGTATACCTCCTAGAATGGAGGGCAAGCAATGCTGAGAGAAAACCACCTTTTTGTACAATTATTCGTTTTTTCTTTTGTTTCAACGTCGGTCCTTTCTTTACCAAATACCTAATTTGATCTTTTTATTTTCGCAACTTATTTTTCTCCTTTTAATTTAACGAAACGTTTCCTTGCAATACGTTATAGTAACATTCACTAATAGAACGAATTAATTCAGAATCGGCATTTTGTAGCAATGTCTTGCGTACTTTAGGTTTTACCTTTGCCAGAAGGGCTAATATATACGCACTCTTCTTATTAAACATTTTTCTTTCTACTTTAATAGCTATTATGTTAAAATATATAGAATATTAAAGTTATTTTACAGGCACATAAACATAATTGAAAGAATCCGTGGGGAAAACATTTGTTCGAACACGCTGCTCATCAGCAGTATTTTATTTTAAATCAAGTAGTAGATAACCATGAGCATTTCAAGTTGCGTCATCGTAGGCCTCCTGTATAAATTTTGTATTATTAGGATACAGCTGACGGGCAAGATAATTAATTTGAGCAAGATCTCTGGGGTTTTAAAACATACCAAATAGTGGCTGTTCAAAGAAATATCGCGCATACCTCTGGCCTGATGGTATATATTTTGAGTAATAAACAGAACACTTAGGTTTCGATGGTGACTGCCTTTAGTAAAGAAGTGTACAATTTGACCATTACACTCACGCATTAAATCGTCAATTATAATAAGATGTGGGCCTGTGTCACCGGAAAAATCATCTATATACGGTAATCCCTTTTTGAAAGTGCACAAGGTAAAGTCTCGTATAAAGATTGCCACTCGTCATAACACCATATTGTATTTTTAAATAAATTACTGTAGTGATTAATAAATATTTTGACAAAATATGGTTTCCCGCACGCCGTGGGGCCTTCTATAATACATGTAAAAGGAGTTTGCCACTCCACATTCTAATATATGTTGGAACAAAATTAGGAATATAATAAAATATTATTATTATTACGATTTATAAATATTAATACTTCTATTGCGATTCGTTTTCTGGTAGAGGTGGCGGTAAATTCAGGAATTTCTTTCAAACACTTTCCAGCATATTCTCTTGCCTTCTCACAAGTAGAAATTGCATGTTGAATACACGGCAAGTAAAGATGAAGTTTTCACTACGTATAAACACTAAAATATACCTGGTCATTATTGGCATTATCTGATGAAAGAATAAAACACTGGCGAATACCCCTAAGCCTATCTGATAATAATACATCGTAATTAGCGCTAAGAGAAAATTCTGTTGGCAGCCCTGTTGCTGTAGTCGAGTTAAAATAGTTGTCAATGTATAGAAAATACGATAGAAAATTATACCACTCATTAAGTGGCATGTGTATATGTGTATAGTAATTACGTAAGCTAATAACTACAGAAAATGTACCCGCATCATCATCACACGCAAGACCGACGCATATTTCAATTTCATTAAAATAATAATAATGATTTAAAATTTGCTTATTCATTTTCCTTCTCTCTATATACTTGGGAAATATACACTACAATAATGCCTTATTTACTCTATTCGTTTTCTTTTATAACCATAGGGAAGAGTGTCATAGTTGTCCACACGCTTTCTTTTATTAGACGTAACCTGATATATTTTGCTAGTGTCCGGCTTGGTGATTACTCTATGATCTTTTGTTCTTGCAATTTGGCGACCAGTAGGGATATTAACAGCTGGAAGATTATTTACAATCATATCCCGCATCTGCTCAAAATTAATATGTTTTAACGTTTTATTATTTAAAGTAATACCCTTAACTTTACGCGAACACTTACTCTTATTACTAGCCGGATTTAGCACGTCGAAAACGTAACATTTAGGCCCTACCGCACAATACTTTCTAATATATGCGTCGGCCCCGAATGTGCTTAATTCGTTTTTCCAATTACCCAGATAAACCCCGATATCTAAGTAGGGGGAACCGTCCGCGTGAATATATATTATACTATCAGTGTCTTAGTATAATACACGATCACCGAGCAGGTCTAGGTAGCGGTGTAGCTCAAGCCGGGCATGTGCTGTTGTATACGCCGCAATTACCACATTTGTGTTTTTCAGGGGGACCCCAAAACTGTCGTCAACCGCCCAATTCAGCAGCCGAAGTTCATCGCCTACTGCAATGCACGATTTCACTACGATGTTGAGGTCGGTTAACTTATCAGAATATACCTCGGGCTCTATAATAATGGATGTCTGCTCTAGGTTTTCACGCTGCGCGAACATACCCCACAGCCAGTTTAGCGCGAGTTTGGCTATAGTTTTTGGCCTTATTTTTGGTAATTTTATCATATTCTAATTGAATGCCCTCTTTTTCGCAATATTCTTTTACGAAGGCCAATATCTGCTCGGCGGTGTCACACCCTGCAGGCCACCCGGTCTTCACCTTCATAAACAGGTTAATGTATTCGGTGAAAAAACCGCCTTCTTTCTTTTCCGGGTCGTACATCACGACCTCGTACTCCCACACTTCATGCTTCTCGAGAACCCTATAGCCTCTCTCTACAGCTTTCTTACTTCATCTACTACCCACACACCGGCCAGGGCTCTCTCCTCATCGGTGTGTGTGCACTCCACATCACTGCTGTTATGAGTATCGGCGCATGTTCATCACAAAGAAAATACTAACTTGATCCCGTTGCGGTAAGGTAGGACCGGGTGATAGAGATTATCAGGCGGCAGCACAGTGCATTTTATTATTCCCTCGAATGCTGAAATGTCGGGACACTCGCTATCACCAATGTAGATTTTTGGGTGGCCGACAGGGTATTTCTTGACCTTGCAGCAATAAGGGTAGAGCGATATTTATCAACATACTTCACCCTCTCCCCCCCGCTTTACCGTATAGTAGAGTTTTGTGGCATCTACTCGGCCACCGTACAGGGCATCCCGCAGTCTGATATGGCATTTCTTAGTTGCTGGGTGGGCTCGCACAAAGTCATTTACCTCGGGGTGTTCTCTGAGGACGTGTCGCCACTCACACTCCCACATTTCGTGCACCACATACCCTAGCTCTTTCAATCGCGCTGTTTTAGAACATGTGCTCTCATAACGCGTATTGAAAGTACTATAAGGATCGTTATAAATTGAATTGTCACGCGCTGTAGGGTAACACCTCGGACAATCATGATATATGCAACCCTGATACTCCCAGGTATGTTATTCGTCCTGGTGATGGGCGTATCCATCAACCTTAAAACTACCCTTAACCACAACCTCACTGCCATTACCAGCATGCTTAATATTAATGTTTAATTTTTGGATTTCATGTACCAACCATTGAATTGCACCTATAGATTGGGTATCTCGCCCCCTATACCCACTATGCGGAATAATACCAATTGTGCTTTGCTGCAGGAAATTTTTGCGGAACACCAGATTACAGGTGATGGCAATACTTATTGTGTCAACAAATGGGTTTATTCCCGATAAAGCGTGAAACTCATTCATAAATTTAACACAGGCCCCACGCAGTATATTCACATCCTCGACACAATACTGTATCAGCTGGTCTTTAAATACGAACCCGCTTGCCTAAGACTTTCTTTCTCCACCACATACCATCTCTCAAAGTCAGTCCGCTGTTTTTCCTTCCTATGAGCCACACCATAATAAGCTTATTCCAGGCAATTCCTCTTGATTGCCTTGCATGTTAAATAAGTGGGGAAAGTGCCCGTTAACCGTGGATAAATCAAATGCCTCGCTTAGTTTACTTAATGCCATGGGGAGAAAGTTTAGGCTGTCAATAAACTTTAAGCAATGGTACTTCATACACATAATTTTACAACCCTTCATAATTACGCGTGGTGTCCACTTTTTCTTGAGCATCATGCTTCGCAGAATAAAGTGAGTATCATAACCATTGGCATTATGGACATTGCAGATAATTTTATTAATCCCCACTCTTCTCTCTACCAAATAGCTTAAGAATTCTTCAATGCATGTAGCGCCGTAAAATATGTGCTGTTTTGTACTGCAAGTATTACAGGGCTCGTTACCAGTACACTTATAACACCGTTGTTGGCACACCAGCAAATTTGGTTCATGTTCTGGCACACCACCCGCTACTTCTTTCTGCTGCCGGCACTCGATGTCGTAGAATATTAATAACCATTTGCGGGGAATAGACCCACGGCTAGGTTGCATGTGGCATAAATGTCCTGGTAGCATCATATTGCGACGTACAGTACAGAAGATTTCCCCGCAAACGTGCGGATGAGCCTTTTTTTAATTACATAAGCTTTAAGACACATCTTACACACCCGCAGAGTTCTGCATAAAGAACTGCGTTGACGGTTTGCAAAGCACTCCGCGCCGTAAAATCGCCTATTGCACTCATTACAATATATCGAGCTGTCGGCGGAGGTGGGGGTGCAAGGTGGATTATTTCGACATTTACAACACAGAGATTTACAGTGCCCCGCATGGGGGTCTTAGTGACAAAATTTCTTGCGACATTCCGCACAGTAGTACTTGCATGAGAATGCCGCTGTCAAGTTTGTAATTACGTCATAGTGGTTATCGGTGTATAACAGAATAATTTGTTTACCACCAGCGGGGCCTACAAATAGTACCTTCTCGCCAGATAGGCCATTATACACGGTTAGCTTATACCCCACGATTTGCTGCTGAAATCTCCTCATTTCAGGTACGCCCCCAGCACCGTTAGTTAAATCTACATTGGTCTTCTGGCATAGCACATACACTTCTTTGAACATAAATTTTGGATACTGGTTGCAATATTTATGCTGTTCCTTCTTGTTATCAGGGTTACCGACCAAACCTACAGCGACAACCAGGGCATGAGCTAGACAGTGACTATCAGTGTTTTTATTACGAACTATTCCACGGTTGTGCCCTATATATTCTGACATGGCGAAATTTTGTTTTACCCGCCCCTCGCCCGTAGGTAGTTAGACGTGGTGTTAGATTGAATTACTTTTTCAAGCGCACTCCAAACAGTCTCCCCACTCATGTTCCGTGCCGATCTAAATGATAGAACGGTTAATCTGGGTGATTTTGATTAATAAAAATAACGCCAACCTGATGATGCGCAAGTACGGCGGCCATTAACCGATTTAGTAAATCTCTTATTGCCTTCTCAACCTATGCTATGGGGCTCTCACCCTCGGGTGGCGATTTTATTTCAACTGTTATTAGCGTTCCGTTATCCTTAAATCGTTTATAATACTCTCGAGATTCGCTAATTATATTAAAAGTTTCCATTACAATAACTTAACACCAAAATGTTTTGCTTATCGCAATATAATATTTGGCTGTTTTTTCTATTAGCGTTATTCGCTAATAATTTTGTCACTCCTACTATAGACCGTGAGGAGCTATTTTGTGTAATATCCTTTTATTATAATTAACCCTGAACGTTTATTATATTCAACCTAAAAATAAACATTTTTTTAATTTAACATTAACAACAATAACAAGAAGAATAATACTATTATATTTTAGTTGAAAAACTGTAAAACTATTAGCAATTAGCTTAAAACCATTAGTGTGTTGAGAGAGGCTAAAATCTTCACGCTTATTTCTTCTTACAGCTTTATTATACAAGGCAGGGTTAGCAAACTAACTTCAAATTTGACATTTGACATTGAGGTCACCACTTTTTTCGCATATAGTAGTTAATACCCACATATTAAAAGTAAAAACAAAATTTCAATATGGCTAACCGTTTGAAAGATATACGGGGTAAATATTTGACCTTTGACCTTGAAGTCACTAATTTTTCGCATATAGTACTTAATCCACACATAGCAAATGTGAAAACAGAATTTCAATATGTCTAACCGTTTATGAAATATACAGGGATAAATATTTGATCTTTGACCTTGAGTTCACTAATTTTTCGTATATAGTGCTTTAATTCCCACGTAGCAAATGTGAAAATAGAATTTCAATACGTCTAGCCGTTTACGAAATATATAGGGTTAAATATTTGACCTTTGACTTCAAGGTCACAATTTTTTTCACATGTAGTATTCATCGCCCTAATCCCAAATGTGAGAACATAATCTCAATATGTCTAGCCGTTTACGAGATATACAGGGTTAAATATTTGACCTTTGACCTCGAGCTCACCACTTTTTACATGTAGTATTCATTGCCCTAACCCCAAATGTGAAAACAGAATTTCAATATGTCTAGCCGTTTACGAAATATACAGGGTTAAATATTTAACATTTGACCTCGAGGTCACGACTTTTTTACATGTAGTATTCATTGCCCTAATCCCAAATGTGAAAGCAGAACCCCAATATGTCTAGCTGTTTATGAAATATATAGCGTTAAATATTTGACCTTTGACCTTAGTACCATTTTGTTAACTTAGGCCCAGGTAGTTTTCACCTATTAGTGACCCTTGGTTATGGTTATAAGTGCTTAGTCAACAAACTCATATTGACTACTATTGACCATTCGGTCGAGTGTGGTCTATTATGTGGGTTAGGTATAGGAACTGACTTCAAAATTGACATTGGTATTGTTGAAAGACCACAGCGTCTGTGCTGTGTTAAATAGGGTTGAGAAAATATATATTTAATTGCCTGCTAGGGGTGTGTTGGAAACTGACTTCAAATTTCTGTTGTAATTTCTGCTATGTTAAATAGGGGATGAAAAAAGGTGGCGTAGCCTTTTATGGAATCTCTTCTATTGTGTACTGTGTGGAGTAAATTTCTGCTATGTTAAGTAGGTTGATGGATTGTAGCCTTTGTAGCTTCGTAGCCTTATGCACTATGTGGGGTTAATCTCTGCTATGTTAAATAGTGGATGCAAAAAGGAGTCGTAGCCTTTCACGAAATCTCTGCTATCATGCATTGGCATGACGGATGAAAAAATGGGTCGTAGCCTTTCATAGTGTTGGAGGGCGTAATCTCTGCTATGTTATATAAGGGTTGCAAAAAGGTGCCGTAGCCTTTTATGAAATGTGTGCTATGTTAAATAAGGGTTGGAAAAATAGTCTATTTTGACCTCCTATATCTGTAGGTTCTGTTCTTCAGGGTGGTCCATGTTCTTTAGCAGATATGCCACGGGGGGCTGGGGGGTAATAGAGCGCTAGAGTATAATCTCCTATTGCATATTCTATAGCTTTGCCTTTTATGCCATCTTAAATAGAGGTTGGAAAAAGTGCTCATACTCTTTTACAAAATAATGCTACTCTTTTTTACAATTAAAAATAAGGGTCATAAAAGAGAATAAAAAGTAAGTAATTCTAGTTCCAAAAAGTAATTAAATTTGGTTCAAAAACTTGAGCCAAGGTGCCTAAAACGAGCCCAAGTGGGGCCATCCTACTGGCAGAGCTCAAAATCACATGCTCTGAACAAAAGTCAATTTGTTTTAGCTCAGCCAAAAATAGGGAAAGGTGCTAAGTCTATGTATTACAAGGTCTATGATATCACTATGTTTCCATCCTTGTCACGCCACGCACATATATTTTACACAGCGCCAATCTCACGAATCTATCTTTGAGATAAAGCTCGTGTCCCATTTTCTCTTCCGTTTCCAGAATAAAGGACATTGCGTGCATACATGAAATTGAATTTAAATTCAATTTTGAATTTAGTTTTAAGGCCTTTTAGGCATCTTTGAATCATGTCGGATGAATGATGATGGGATTAATTGGTGGAATGAAGAAAGTGGGAGAAAACGGGAGAACCCCGAGAAAACGCACGCACACACATGGGCGGATTTATGGAAGGCATTGCCCCTCAATCATTTCTGAGTGACTTTAAATGTTTCATTCTAAACATACAATGAAGGCCTTGCAATTTATCTATAAAATAAATGATACTGTCAATCCAGGGTATATCCACTAAATCCACCCATGTGCACACGATGTTTGTCCACCACAAAGCGCACATGGCATGAGCAGGGATCGATCCAACGCAGCGTTTCTCAACCATTTCATGCCGCGACCCCCTTTTACGGTTCCTTCTACCCGGCGAACACCAGAAGTAATATTCTTGTTTGTAATAAGCGAATTTATTTAACGTTGTATTAAATAGCCTCCTGAAGGCTTCAACACACGCACGCACACACATACGCAAGCGCGCGCACGCACACACACATGGTTTTATGAGCAATTGTAGAAACTTTCTTGGAAATATCTGGAGAACTTTCGCTTTTACCAGTCTCTCAGTTACACGAGTTAATAAAGGTAAAGGTAAAGTTATCCTCTGTGCGATTCGCGACACCGTGAACGACACATGAGGGATGTGAAATCTACCGCCTTTACATTCCCAAATTGTCCAGGGGTACCAAGCACTCTGGTACTCAGTTTGATAGGAGGTTGAGTGCATCGCAGAGCGCCAGGCATGGGAAGGATGGGTATATTTGACTGAAAATGTATCACAAAAATTGAATAGGGTACTTTGAAACTGGTTAAATGAAAATAGGCTCAGATTTCGCGCTAACCTAGTAAACTTGTGCAATCTTTTGTAATGTTTTAAATACTTATGTCCTTTTTATTTTCTGTAATATTTGCTTTTCATTTGAAAACATGACAGTTGATTTGCTGTATTTGGTAATAAATATCCTATTTATATTAGAGAAAAACTATTCAACTAATTACATTACTTTTAATAATTATGAAAACAAGTAAAATAAAATATCTTCTGTGAAATTTATTGGTTATAGCTTACAAAATTCTAATTAAATTTATTTTTTCAACCCGTCTCGCGACCCCCTTGCACACAACCCGGAAAGAAACGTGCTCATGATTTTTGCTGATTTTTGTATGGGCGAGACGAAGGGGGGAGAAAGAGGAGGTCTGTTTACCAGACACGATTATGGGATAAGAAGGTGCCATTTGGGTTGCCTAGCTGCACGGCGTTCGCTGTCGCATTTTTTAAATGCGAAGTGTACAGGGAATGATAACGTTGGCTATTACTGGTATTCGACCTCCAGCTATATTGTTCGACGAAGAAACACATTGACAGGAAGCTCTTGTAATTTGATTTGAAGTCTCTTCGCTGTTCGCTTATCTAATAAATTGTAAGTTGCTCCGCTATCAATGATAACTTCAAGTTCTTGCTGTTGAACTGTGAACTCAATCAATACAACGTCGCTATTTTGTTCCTTCTCAGACTTAATCACATTCCCAATCCTTATATCATCTATTGAAATTCCTACTTGAACATTATCTTCATTGTTATTTACCCAATTATTCTCCACCAAAGCCACCATTTTATTTTCTTTCAACATCTTCCTCTTTAAATAGCATTGTGGACTAAGATAATTTGTCTTTTTACAAAATGTGCATACTTTACCGTATTTTTCTTATTTCATGTGTAATTCAACAATAAGAACATTGTGTTTTTTCTTGTTTAGAACTGGATTTTGGAAAAGGTTTTCCAGACGTTTTACTTGTTTCAATGTGTTAATGTTAGTATCCATTCCATGTAGATTTATGATGTTTGAAATTAATCGGCTTTCGGTTTGTATAGTGTCAAATTGGATAGCCAAAGGTATAACTTTTTCAAAATTCAGATGAGGTTCTTGTAACAATCGTTTTCGTAACAATCCATCTAACACTCCCAAAACCATATGATCTTTGCAAGCTTCAGATTCAAAAGATCCCAATTCACACCGTGTAGCTTGCTGTTTGACTTTGTCAGTGTTATGTTGGACTATTTGACCAACTTGTTGAGTTAGTCGGGAAATGTATATTTTGCGGTGGTTACATTAGACTGTCTTGTATACAATTTCAATAGAAATTATTTCAGTTCTTTGAGATTTATCTTTTGAATGTCCTTAGGATGTATTAACTCCTTTACTTGGGCACATACTTGCGGTGATAGCGCTGTCAATAACACCTGTTGGCGTTCCGTTACATCCCAGTCTTGAAGGTAACAGAATAATTAGAATCTTTCGAGATAATTTAAGATAG